>CM076584.1:1343433722-1343668059 GCA_034641835.2 Pinus albicaulis | reverse complement strand
AAAATCTGGATGGTCAAACAACTCAAAAACACCATAAAAAACACCTTGCTGCCACCTTTTGCACCAGCAGGAAGTACCTCTGGGAGAATGAGGTTTTGAAGGGTCAAATCAACTCCAAATTCAGAAATTCCACTTGGGTTGGAAAGTAGACATCCAGGGCTTTCCAACGAGATATCATGAGCTCAATTTGGATGTCGGGAGCTACCTCACAATCTGCCTGCAACATGAGCGACCCACGCAGTTCAGGAGCGACCCACCTAGAGAATTTATTTGAGTTTTCAGCTGCCAGCTCAGTATTTCGCCTATTTTGGACCAGTTTTGCCTATGGATAGAATTCTTGGGTTTTTATGATGTAAATTCATGTTTGGAATGTAACTTTGGCTTGTTTTTATCTCTTCTAGAAGATTCACTCTCAAATGAGTAAAAAATCATGTAATGGATCAGTTTCCACTCTTTTAGAGGCAAGTTGTTAGCTGCCTAGATTGTAGTTCCATGATTAGAATTGGTTGAAACTGATCCCTGAAGAGGGAATTCGACCCCTAGAGGTGGGGAAGGTGTTAGAGTGATCTATATATTGTAATTTCTGAGGCATTCTACAGGTTGGACTCTTGGGATACTTTTGATACCATTGTACATATTTTTCATATTTTGGCTAAGGAAAGATCAGGGGTTTTCCGGCACTTGTTGGGATCCTTGTGGTGTTCTGTTCTTGATGATGTTTCTCCTTTGTTTACTGTAATTTTCTTCATGTTTAATGTATGCCATCGTTTCATTATGCTTCTGAACTAAGTTGAATGAGTGATTAAGGTTGAATCCATTGTTTACGGTGCTTAGCCTTTGAATTCAGTTAGTTCTATATGTTTTCAGCTGTTTGGAGAGGATCCAAGTTCTTCTTTGCCCTCTTCAGCTCCTCGTCGGTCTAATCTATCCATATATCCAATTTAAAGCATCAAGATCATCACCTACCTCGCCCCAGCTTGAACTCTGCAAAGGTCTGACCTTATCCCCGGACCCAAAACTTGTTTTCCCATTACTCCAGCGAAAACTCAAAAAACCAAAAATCAAACACTTGAGTGTTACTTCATTTCAGCCTGAGGTAGATTTGAGTGCTAACACACACTCAAAATTGTATTCATATGAAAATAATAATACAATAGAAATACATGAAGCCATGTCTCGAGATAGCTATGCTATCTTGGACATACAATCTCTTGGTGGAGTGAATATCTTAACCACATACCAATAGAGGAAGCTAACTAGTTCAAGAGAATATCTCAACCAAATAGACCTCAACAAACTCCCAAATACTAGGAACAAATCACATAAATAGAATGAATCGCAAGAAAGACAACTAGGAATTATATTCTCCAAGTCCCCCCTTTAATGACTACATGTCTTGATCTCAATCAAAAAAATATAACCATGATCCTAGTGTTTACAAACATGATAAAAAATAATAATATGTTGACATCCATATAAAGGAGTGACCATCTACTAGAATGCATGAGTACCAACCACTGCAACCGCCAATCTACTAAGATGTTCTTCATGTACATGGTCTAGTCAACCATTAGTTGCATACCTGTACCTATACCTGCAAATGCCCATCCATCATCATTATGATGGGCTTTATCAGATTACCCATAACCATGCTCTAGGTTTTATTTCCTCACACTAAACCATGCCTAGGGTTTTTTCGGCTGACCCTAAACCATGACTACAAGAATCCATGCCCACTTCACTCTCATACATGGTTTGTGGCTTACTAGAAACCTACAGTGAAAATTGGTTCCCATCTTACGACAAACCTACACTTACATACACTCTCACAAGTGGCTTTAATATTACCACAAACTTGATGGGGGTACACATGCATCATCAGGTTTACATTACACACTCTAACTCATGGAGTCACCGGGTCCACAATTTTCAAAGACCACTAGAAAAAATTATATTTGATTAATAATACATGTGTGATTCACATTACAACATAATATTGTGTCGTCATTATTATTTAACACATAATCATTTACCTTGTGAATTAATCTTGAATATTTCTAACTCCAATTTTTAGTTCTTGTAGTGATCAATTCTAAAGAATTTCTTTCACATGTTGAGTTGATCATTCTCAACATGTTTCATTGACAAAACTAAAAATAATTCAAGAAAATATACACTAATTTATGACACCGTGGAGAAGTTAGTCTCCATATCTTCACCTCGTGGGTTGATTTTTACTATGGTGGTTTCCTACATTTCAATGACCATAACCCTTTTTCAACTCTACAATAAACAAAAGAAGAATATATGTTGCATGAATGCTAGGAACAAGACAAGTAAGTCTTGTTCCAGTGTCTAGTGACCAAAACCATTACTTCCATCCCTTTAGGTTACCAATTTATTTGCAGGATACCAAGTTGGCTAGGTCAATATACCCATTTCATGAATTAGACCCCTAAACAGGCTTCCTATACATATTCCGTTAAAAATTCTTATGGGGAAATTCCATAGGTAATACATGAACACCACTCTTCAGAAAATACAAGAGACAAGAGCCATCACAATGTCATGGGGTTTTAGAATGCAAGAATTCAACTAGATCAATGCATCAAGACAATGGAAAGTTTCTTGTGAAAGGAAGAGGAAGAAAACAAGAGGCCTGTCTAGTGCAGCTAAGATGTGGCAACATTTTCACAGTTTAAATCCAATTTTTGCCTTGATTCATCTATAATATATCAAAAAAATGAAATTTTCACAAAGAAATCAGCCTCTGTCAATCTCCATGAGAGACCCTTGAGGGGATGAACAAATAACAATAAGAGCAACAGTATCCTCATTATTGGCCTTATTACTTAATATCTTCAAATGTATGAAGGCCCTTCAAGGACTTGAAAATTCCTAACTCCAACTCTTCAACACTCCGACGACATTGATTGTGAGACTTGTTGATTCAAATGGTTGATACTAACTTCAATGATGTTACAACCAATCACACACTTTTACATTACTCAACTTATCTATTATGTCACATGCATTCTATTAAGTAGTTTACTCTAGAAGTATACCAAGCTCAGACTCCTTATGCACACCACTCGAATGACATCCACAACCCTCAGCTCCTTATGTGCACAACTCACCATGACCACCATGACTCTATATGTTGGAAAAAAAAAACTCATGGTTGTGGGCTTGATCTCCACCATGGCAGTGTTCAAGTTATATGAGGCTAATTTCAAGAGTAGTTTCATTATGCTCACCCCAACTGACAATGGTTTTACGACTACAGTCAAAACCATAGTTGGAAATGAACACACCAAAATGAACTAAAATAAATTTCCTTCAATCAGAGCATACCACCCACAACACAGTCCACGCAGCCTAGTCGGTTGTGGTATCTCCTTAGATCTAGTCAAACACACATGCAAGCCTTATAATAAATCTTGCGTGAATTCTCTGCACAGAGAACCATTGGCTCTAGGTAAAAAGTCAACTCTCCAAACTAGAGATCATCTTCTAAGCTCAGTTCTTTGCATATTACGACAACAAACTATAATCATTGCAGATTATCTCTTCAAATAGAAAAATACAGCATGGCACAGTGGACAGGATGTGAAAATTTGCAACATATCGCCTCTCCTACTCTCAAATTTCACGAAGACTTGACTCTCACTGAATTATAACTCGATGATAAATGTCTCCAAAAATTGAAATTTATTTCCAAACACATGGTCAGAAATATTCATGAGAAAAATTATGTTACCATTCCATTATTGTGGTCCCAACAGAATATGAACTGCACAGGTTCACTACTGGCAATAATAATGTTGATGGGGAAATCATGTATGGTTCACAATCTAATGTAGATTCATAGTCAACTCTAGAGATTGATTTGATTGATTTTTTCTCACTCTGGAGCTTAAGTCATGAGCCGTTAACAAACCAAAAAATAGATGCCAAAAAAAACACTGAACAAACTCTGTATTTCCCACAGCCCTCAAGGGGTCAAGGCCTATGCCCATACAGGCTTTGATACCAAGATATATTGTGATAATGCACACTCAAAATTGTATTCACATGAAAAAATAATACAATATAAATACATCAAGCTATGTCTTGAGATAACTTGTCTATATTGGACATATAATATCTTGGCTGAGTGAATATCTCAACCATGTACCAATATAGGAAGCTAACTAGTTGGAGATTATCTCTCAACCAAGTAGACCTCAATAAACTCTCAAATACTAGGAAAATATTACTATACATAGAATGAATCACAACAAAGATAAGTAGGAATTATATTTTCCATGTTTTTTCCCCCATGGGTGTGTAGGATCCTAAGGAAATAGGAGCGGGGCATGCTCCTCCTGCATGGATGCATGCATAATGAGATACGTAAGGGTGAGGGCATGGTAGGCAAGTTGCTTACTCGCATAGAGTACAGGGTAAGTGTAGCGGTAAGTGCATGTGAAGGAATTTTTCATTTATGGTGGAGGTAGTGGGAAGATAGATAATTTATAAACTAGTGAAAAATCGCTAATTGGTTACTGAAAGACTGATTAAAATTTGCATATAAATGACCATTTTCTAGACGGTGACTAGTAGTAGCGAATTTATATTATCTTATAGCATGACCAACTTGTTGGAAATATTGTCATTGATGAAAAAGGAGAAGAATGGAGCAACACCAAAATTATCATTGAGAACAAAGGAGCAGATTAGGATCAGCTAGAGTATAAAGGAGTGATAAGGCAAAGAAGGCAAAGGCTAAGTGAAGAAGCATAAAAGAGAGGGAGAGGAGAAAAAAGGAGTAAAAGAGAGGTAGCGGAGTAACATTAGAGGCAAAGGAGCAAGGCATAGGAGTAAAAAATAGGCATAGATAAACACCAGAATTATCATTAAGGCAAATGGGTAGAGAGAAGAAGTAGAAATGTAAAGATAAACATCAGAATATATATCAAGGAGCAAAGGCAGTAAGCTTGGGTCAAGTCATGAACGTATTGAATCAAGTCATGAACATACTGGGTCGAGTCATGCACGAGTGGGCACAGTCCTCAACATGCTAAGAAAAGTAATGAACATGTTCAGCAAATGGAGAAAGTTGTGAACACATGGGTCAAGTTGAAAAATCTGGTTGAAGGTTGAGGGAGGGATGGTTAAGATCAAATTGCAGTATTGAATTGGAGGATGGACAGGCAAGATCGTGCCCTAGAGTGAAGTGAATATTGACGGTCAAGATCATATCACGAACATAAATTAGGAGAACGGAAGATCCATATTATATCGCATTCAGCCATAAGATTGTTAGCACACATCCCTATCGACGATTCTTATATTTATATGTTAATTTATCATAAGTTAATTTTTTTAAGTTGCGATGCGATAAGAAGTGGGTTTTGTGATGTGAGGTGATCTCATATCACACATGATACAGGGAAAATTTATATTTCTATGAGATATATCTTGCGACATGCGATAAGGTATTCAAAGTAATTTGCAAAATTGAAAAATCACAAACATTGTGATATGGTTAAAACTGCGATTTTGTGATGGGGAAATTTGAGATGACATGGAAAAATGGCATGTCAGTGACATGGCGATGCCATGGTAGTGATGTGGGAATGACGTGGTCGTTATGTAGCGACGATGTGGCAATGACGTGGTGATGAACTGACAGTGATGTGGCGATGACATGACAGTGATGTGGTGATGGCATGGCAGTGACATGGCAGTGATGTGGCAGTGACGTGACAATGACGTGGAGATGACGTGGAGCTGGTCCGCATATCGCACATTGCAAGCTTAGGAGGATAAGGGCTCAAGAATCATGTTAAAATTCCGAAGTACGAAATGTGATAAGAGTAGTGGATGCGATGTAGTTTCAAAGAAAAATTCTGAAGGATTTAAAATGCGGAGGTATAAGGTTTCCCTTGAGAAATCACATCTAGGTTTTGAAGAGCTAGGCATAACAAGAAACACATAGCGACGCTAAATTGAGAGGTGCGATAATAAAGCGTATGCGATGCAAGTCAACGTTGAAGCCTAAAAGATTTCAAGTCCAAGAGTATGGGTTTTCAATTTGTTAAATCACATCAGAGAGCAAAGGAGGATTATAACGTAAAAAAAAGGAAATTTTGAAATGAGGTAAGTGACCAGATGCGATATCATACAGAGGTAAATATCAATATGTCTCAAGTCCAGTCTAACAATAGTTTATGAAGAAAATTTTGAACGTAGGCAGAAGGAGACTCGGGTAAGTGAACTCACACATAGAAAAGGAGAAGGTCAAGTTTGAATGTTGTGGGCACTAGAAAAAGAGGCAGAGTCGAGAAAAAGGAGATATGGTGGCACAGTTGGAAACGTGCCAGCTAGGTCAAGTCAGGCCAAAAGGCGTTTGTTCAGAACTGTTATGATATAACTCCAGAAATAGAAAAGACAGTGACAAAAAAAAAAGGACAAACGCACAGCCAACCAAGTGCTGAAAGGATTGAGTGACATATACTTTTTGTAACTATAAATGTAAATTCATTGATTATTTTATATTGTTTTTGATGCAAAGGCAAGTCTCGGTAAGCATAGGAAAAATTCTAATCAGTGTTGTAATGATTATTTTTGATGTAATAACCTGAACTGAAGTGTAAGGAATCAAATGGGTGAAAGGCATAGGTTTAGGCCTATTCACTTTGTATTCCTTGTAGAATGCAAACAATAATGTATTTATATGTATAAAATAGGTAATATCCATGTGCAAAAAGATGTGCGATGAGGAGAAACATAATTGAAGAGAGCTTACAAATTTAATAGAGCTGCAGAAGGTGAGAGAGCTTAAGAATCAGGGAGAGATGATAGAGATGTTGTGCACATCAGGAGTTGATATGAACCATATATAAAGGCCGAAGAGGCAACAATAGAGAAGGAGTATAAAAAATATAATATCTAGATAAATAAACATTTTAGTTTCATGTTGAGTGAGGGGATTTCAGTCTCCTTTCAAGTTGTAGCATGATAAATTTCTATTTGGAGTTGGGTAAGGTAGAAGCCTCATGCAGGTTGTAGCATGCAAAACATATTTGGGAGTTGGAGCTTCCTTGTTAGTTGTAGCTTGTAGAAGTTGAGGTAGGAGCCTCCTGTGAGTTGGAGCCTACAGAAAATCAGTGGTGAGAGGGTGTACACGCTTACCTTTGCATCACAAAAATAATAAGATGTGCTTTTCTCCCTTATGGGTTTCCACTTATATCTGGTGTCTATTGGCCTGATGATTATGTGTTGATGTGATTTTTTAATCTACTTAATTACTTTTTGTCAACACATTCACTTTGTTGATTCATTATGTATTAATATTCTTATAAAATGAAGTAGTTAATGGGTGTAAAGAAAAGAGTTTTAAATGTCAATGAATGTACTAAACTGATTCAACCCCCCCCCCCCCCCCCCTTCCCATTTTTTCTAAGGGTTCATCAATTGGTATCAGATTCGGTTCCTTTGGTGTAATCCTAATAGCTTGAAGGAGATCTGCTTGAGTAATGGACTATCAAAATGTACCTTGAGTACAACAAAATTTCTTGAATGGAGAGATAAGGTTAAAATAGATTTAATGGATTATGAACCTGAGGCATGGAAGGTTGTATGTGGTGGTTACTGCCTAGCCTCTTCCTCTTTGCAAGAAAAATAGTGGAATGCCAAGGCAAAATGTGTGATATATAATAGTCTTCATAACATGGAACTTGATTCAATAATGGATTTAACTTCTACAAAAGGAATCTAGAATAGATTGCATATCATGCATGAAGGAGACACTATTGGTTTCATTATCGAGAAGGAGAATATAAACAAGAAGAAGAAGAAAAATTCATTTCAAAATGAAAAAGGTCAATCGAAAAAGGTACTTGCTAGGGTGAATGGATTTGATTTCCATGAAGAAAGTACAGTTGAAGAAAAACCCAAACTTGATAGAGCCTTGACTGAAATAGAAATATTGAAGAATGAAAAGAAAGACCTTAAGACATTGATGCAAATATGTGATGAGAGACAATATGAAGATAAGGAAGAAATTTTTGGCCTGAAGTCACAACTTAAAGAAGAAAGGAGTTTATGAAGAATGATCAATAACCAGATCAAGGAGAGAGATATACAATATGAAATACTAGAGCTTGAAATCATTTTAGCTGGAAGACAGTTAGATGAAGAAGAAGCTAAATTTGTTAAAATACTGGACATAGTCACAGGTAAGAAGAAAGTTAAGCATCCATTCAAGTGCTTTAACTATGGAAGAGTGGGCCATTGTACCTCAAAATTTCCCAATAAAATATCAGAGAACTAGTCTAAAGGGAAAGAGAAAATAAGCTCCTATAATATGCAGAAAGGGAAGAAATTTAAGAGAAAAACATTTTTTTCCCAGTAAGATAGCAGTGCGTCTGAAAGCTCAGATGAATCCCCAGATGAAGATGGAATCTCAGAATTCTCATTAATGGGTATGGGCGATCTTGAAGATGATCCTCTGGAATTTGAAGAAGAAGGTAAGGTATAACTTAAGGGGGGAGTTGGTAAGTGCCTTAAAGGAAATTCAAAGGCTTAAACTTAAGAGTAAGAAACAGAAAGAGACTCTTCTGAAATATGCAAAAAAAGAAGCAGATTTAGAAGACCTTATTAAATTGAAAGTTGAACTAGAAGAATCAAGGAAAATAGAGGATATTTTGAAAATGGAAATGAAGGAGAAAATTCATGAGCATGAAAATCTGGAAGAAGAAGTGGTAAGCCTGAGGAAGAAATCAGAGAAGGCCCAAATTGAATTAAATATGAATATTCCTCAAATAAAAAGCTATGGACAGTTGGAAAAGATACTAAATGCTCAAATATCTCCTCTTATAAAGGCTGGGATAGGCTATAAAGGAGAAACTAGTAAGTCCAAGGTAGAGGGTAATAAGGATATCACATTTGTGAAAGTTGTAATAAAGGAAAATGACAACTCTCATCAATCTGAGATTATTTCAGCTAGAAGACTGATAGAAGAAAGGAGGAGGTTGTGTAAGCATCTCAGAGATGAGATTTAATATAGGGATAACTCAGAAAAGGCAGACATTGAAATGGATGGAAAAGAAGCTCAAAAAGGATCCACAAAAGCAGAAGCCAGGAAGAACTTGATGTGTAATGAAACAAATAGAAACATGTAACAACATCAAGAGACAAATAATGAGAGGAAGAAGCAAGCAGTTGCAAAAATATCAATTGTTCCTGAAGATCCATTTAACGAGTTCGGAAGACCTCAAAGGAGGCTCTTTCCTCCTATGAAAAATATCACATGTTTCTCTTGTCATAAACTAGGACATATTGCAGCACATTCTAAGACAAGGCATATCAACGTTAACCAAAAAAAGATGCAGCACATGAGAATACCCCCTCAAGAAAGAAAATGGAAAAGACAATCTTTCACCAGGCACACAAATCATTTCTGTGGCTACTGTTTTTCATGCAATGACTTTAGACATGCAGCAACTCAATGTAAGAAAAAGAAAATGAAGGTTAACCAGCAAAGGATGCAGTAGATGAGAAGAATACCTCAATAAAACAAATGGAAAGGACAACCTTTTACCAGGTATATAAATAATTTCCATGGCTAATGTTATTCATGCAGTAAATTTGGACATAAATCTGTTGAATGTAACCTATGCTAAAAAAGGAGCACAAAATGTTATACATCAGCTCAAATGTACTAGGTAAAATAAGATGTTATGTATGCCACAATTTTGGACACAAAGAAAATGACTATAGGCTGCCATATACATTAAAGGACTCTAGACAGATGATGGAACCAAATCAAATCAGACCAAACAATGAATCAAAAGGAGATGCAGATATTATGAGGAACCCTAGCAAAGTATGGAAGAAGAAGAAAAATGGGGATGTTGAATTCTTAGTTAAACTGAGAGGGAGGGGTGAATCAGTTTAACACATATATGAGATTTTTATATTTTTCATCGGCTTTACTTTTATAATCAACCTTAGTGCATGAACAGTCTTAATATGATGTGGCAAGCATTAAGTTAATCTGACTTCAAACTTATTATGAGAGCAGCAAACATTTAGAAAATTTGGTAAATCATCTCAGTACACAGACAACACAGATAGAGACAACAGATTTAAGTGGAAACCCATAAAGGGAGAAAACCACATCTTATTATTGTTGTGATGCAAAGGCAAGCTCCAACTCCCTCTCACCACCGTTTTTCCACAGACACCAACCTACAGGAGGCACCAACCTCAATTCTGCAAGCTACAACTTGCAAGGAAGCTCGAACTCCCTCCAATTTTCTGTAGGCACCAACCTACAAGAGGCTCCAACCTCAGTCAGCTACAACTGACAACTATCAAGCTTCAAATTGATAGGGAAGCTCCAACTTCCTCAATTTATTAACCAGAATGTTTGCTGATTTACCTCAGATATCAGCTCTGATCTATAGCATCTCTTTCTGCTCTTCTTTTCTTTATCTTCTCTGCCTCAATCTTCTATACTCTGCATTCTCTATATTTACTATCTCTCACCTCTTGCAGATTTCTTATTTTCTTTAGCTTTCTTCAATTTTGTTGCACATTCTCTTCTTCTCTCACTCAGTTTTTGTAACTTTATCCCCTTGGATATTATCCTATTTTATACAAACTAGCTTCATGGTTGTTTGTATTCTACTGGGACTTCGAAATGGACAGCCATGTCTCTTTGCCTTCTGCTTCCTCAACTCTTTTATCCGCTCATTCATAAAATATAACTGTAGGTACCAATTTATCATGATAGTGGGATATTTGTTCTCTTCTAGAGACTTTCCAATGCATCACAACAATATAAATTAGAATCGTTTACATTCAATTACAATGAGAACTCCAGCTCACTCATTTAGCCTCTTGGCTCGCTGCGCATTTGTCTTTTCTCTGACTGTGTCTTTGTCCCTTTCAGCTCTGTTTGTTTCCTTATTCACTATCGCCAGGTAACAACCATATGCCATACATTTCTAACTGTGCTTTTTATATCAGCACTTTATATATATATATATATATATATATATATATATATATATATATATATATATATATATATAATGTAATTTCAACTCTCGTCATACTTATATAGAGCTTTAGTAAACAAACTACCATGTCCACTATAACAATAAAGAATCATGTTAATACATAACAAATGCCCTCTCGGGCCCACTTGCCACGCTTTCCGATGCGATATATAACTCCTTGACTTCTTCCGATTGCGATTGATCGCAATCGCAATTTCCATTTGAATGTATCGACATTCCAGTGCTCCGATGCTCCGATTCCGATGATTCACTGTTTACCGGAACTCAACCATATATGAATCATAGTTTATAAAGCCCATCGGGTCGGGTCTTTCATCGCAATCGCAATATTTTAATATATTGCTCCGATGTTCTACTTTTGTCCGGTGCGATTGACCACTGTTCACTATATTTTGCCGATGCGATGAATCACTGTTCTGCCGATGCGATGTACGGGTCCGAAACTCAAACACACATATGAATCATGACTTATTGATCCATCGGGTCCACATTTCAATTGGAACTCTTGTCAAAATGTTCCACTGCCCTTAGATTCTCTGATGTGATGGCATACCTTTAAGCTGGACTTCAAACACACATGAGTCACCGTGTATAATGAATCGGGTCCGGAACTCAATCGCAATCACAATATTTTGATAACAAGTTCCACTACCCTTAGATTCTCCGATGTGATGGCATACCTTTAAGTTGGACTTCAAACACACATGAGTCACCGTGTATAATGAATCGGGTCCGGAACTCAATCTCAATCGCAATATTTTGATAACAAGTTTCGCTGCTAGCTTTTCTCCAATGTGATTGGGTGAGGGTCCCACAGCATAAGACTTTTGTTTGATTTAAAACAGAACAAACATTTTGTATTCTCAATTTTGCATCCATAACTATAATATATATACATGCCTTGTACTTTAACCATTAGCACGATATTTTATGATGTATTCAACTCACAGACCCGCATATATTTGATAAACTTTACACCTTTAGTTAATTCAAATGCCAACGCCCTTTGAACATCTAAACCCACATACAAATACATTATATAAGATTTGATCTTTATATATATATCAATATATTATAGACCAACACACACATATATATATACTCCGCATAGATCAAAAGTCAGACCATGTATTGGACCCTTTTTTTAAAAGATGCTACCCTTTGTTTAATATATATGTATACTTTGCCAATGGTTTAAAACTAACATTGCTCGTCGGGCCCACGATGCATTTCACGCTGCCTTTATATATTGCGAAACATATAAATATATATGGCTTCGACCTTTGCATATAAGGCACAACGTAAATGAGGCGCTGCATATATATAAGCTTTATGTTTCAGCTTTAGTGTATCCTCCAGCGTGGGTTATGATTCTCGGAATAAGGTTTATATATATACTTTTCCGCTTGGGTTAAGATTACCGGAATTGTTTTTATGTATCCTTCAGCTGTGGTAAGGATTCTTGGAATTTATGTTTAGTGTACCTACCAGCTGGGGTAGTGATTCTCAGAATAACGGCTCTGCCTCTGCCTCTGCCTTTCTACGATAACGGCTCTGCCTCTGCCTTTGCCTTTCTGCTTCTGCCTTCGCTGATTCTACCTCTACTTTCGTTGTACCTCTACTGCTCGACCTCTGCCTCTACTGCATGACCATTTCATCTCTTCCTCTATATTTTCTGCCTCTGCCCCTCCTGCTTGACCTCTGCCTCAACTTCTCTCTATAAATATTACCTACTATCTTTTGCTGTTGTTCTTTTCCTGTCTCTGCATCTGCTGCCTCCTTTGTATGTCTCTGTCTTTTCTACCTCTATTGCCATCAATGAAAACATTTCCAATAGTCTCCCCCTTTAGCATTGATGGAATACACTTCCTTTATTTTCCTATTAGGGTCCTTTCTCCTGTTTCTTGCTCTTCCTCCCCCTTTGACATCAATGGCAAGGGGTTTGAATTTTTATTTTTATTTTTCAACATTTCGTGCATTTCCTCTCTCTGAGATCTTCTGAATTTGTACGCTTCTACTCTAACCTATGGATTATATTCACGTTGGGTTCACCACTAACCCTTTAGTCTTTTTTATTGATTCTTTTATGTTGGATGTATTCTTGCCATAATCCTTTTGATCCTGAGGACCTGTTTCATGCTTACCTTGCTGGCTGATCTCCCCTTGGAATGATATTTTCATTTCTGTTCTCCCCCTGAAACTGTGCTTTTTCTTCATATCAGAGAGTAGCATCTACAGATACTACCCCTAGTCTATCTCTCAAATATTCAGATGGTTCTCTAGCAAGCGGTTTGGTAAATATATCTGATGTCTGTTCTTTTGTTGGTACATACTCCAGTTTTACTATCTTCTGAGCCACTTGTTCTCGAAGAAAATGATACTTGATTGGGATATGTTTAGTTTTTGAGTGAAGCACAAGATTTTTAGATATCCTTATAGCACTTGTATTATCACATTTGATTGAGATAGGTTCATCAATGCTTACCTTCATGTCTTGGAGGGTTTTCTTCATCCACATGACTTGTGTACAACATGCTGCTATTGTTATATATTCTGCTTCTGCTGTAGACAGAGAGATAGATGTTTGTTTCTTGCTTAACCATGCCACCAGACTTTCTCCTAAATAGAAAGCACCTCCACTTGTGCTTTTCCTATCATCCACACAGCTGGCCCAATCTGCATCTGTGTATGCTGTCAAGGTGAAGCTTTTTCCTTTAGGATACCAAAGTCCATACTGTGTTGTTCCTTGTAGATATCTAAATATTCTTTTGACTGCCAGAAGGTGGTTTTGTTTAGGTGTTGCTTGATATCTAGCCACTAGGCCTACTGCTAGCATGATGTCTGGTCTTGATGCTGTCAGATACAGTAGACTTCCTATCATGGATCTATAAAGTTTTTGATCTATATCAGCAGATCCATCATCAGCACACAACTTCCATCCCGTGATCATGGGAGTTGACACATGTTTGCAGTCCTCCATTTTGAACTTTTTCAACCTTTCTTTTAAGTATTTTTCCTATGAGATGAATGTGCCTGTGTTCTTTTGCTGAATTTGAAGTCCTAAGTAGAAACTGAGTTCTCCAATCATGGAAATCTCAAACTCTGATTTCATCTTCTCAGCAAACCCTTTTGCTAGTTCATCTCTGTTGCTTCCAAACATAATGTCATCAACATATACTACAACAATCAGGAGTTCAATTTCATGGGCTTTTATGTATAGATTACTGTCTACTCCACCTCTCTTATAGCCTTGTTTTTGCAAATATTTATCTAGTCTTGAGTACCAAGCACGAGGAGCCTGTTTCAATCCATATAGAGCCTTCTTCAGTCTGCACGCATAGTCCTCTTTATCTGTTAAAGAGAAACCTTCTGGTTGTTCCATGTAGACTTCTTCTTCTAGATCTCCATTCAGAAAAGTAGATTTTACATCCATTTGATATGCCTTGAAGTCTTGGTAGCATGCAAAGGCCAGAAACATTCTGATGGCTTCCATTCTGGCTACAGGGGAAAATGTTTCATCGAAATCAAGTCCTTTGATTTGTGAATATCCTTTGCAAACAAGTCTGGATTTATTTCTAATTACCTGTCCTTCCTCATTCATTTTATTTTTTAATACCCATTTTGAGCCTATGACATTTTTCTCAGTGGGTCTAGGAACTAGTTCCCATGTATTGTTTTTCTCAATTTGGTCCAATTCTTCATTCATTTCATTCACCCAATACTTTTCCTTGCTGGATTCTTCAAATCTCTTTGGCTCTATCTGTGATAACATGGCTATGTATACCTCTTATGTTTGTTCAGTTAGCTACCTTCTTGTCTGGACACCTACTTTCTTGTCTTCTATGATTTGATCTTTAGGATGATTCTTCTGACTGTATCTTGAAGGGACTTTCGAGCTCAGCTCTGCATCTTCTGTTGTGTTTCTTGTTTCATTATCATTTTGGTTTTCTTCTTCATGGTTGTCTGATGGACTACAACAGTCTGTATCTCTTGTATTGTTTGGAAGTTCTTCATCAAACCTCACGTCAATAATTTCTACTATTTTTCAAAGAGTCTTTTTGTAGCACCTGTACCCTTTACTTTTGGAAGCATGTCCTAGAAAAATCCCTTCATATGCTCTTGCATCAAATTTCCCAAGACTTTCATCATTATTATTTATGTAACACTTGCTTCCAAAGATTCTAAAATGTTTGATTGAAGCTGGCTTTCCATGCCATAGTTCATAGGGAGTCTTGTCACTGCTTGGCCTTAAGTGAGCTTTATTAAGGATATGCACTGTTGTGTGTACCGCTTCTGCCCAGAAGGTTTGAGGAATATTATTCTCTTGCATCATGGCTTTGGAAATTTTTTGAACAAATCTGTTTTATCTCTCTACTACTCAATTCTGCTAAGGTGTCCCTGCAATAGTAAATTTTTGTTTTATGCCATTTTCATTGCATAGATCTGAAAATTCACAATCTGTGTATTCACCTCCTCTGTCCGATCTGATGCATTTTAGCTTGCATCTTGTCTGATTTTCTGCTAATGCTTTCAATATTTTGAATTTGTCCAGAGCTTCCAATTTATTCTTGAGAAATGCAACCCATGTCATTCTGGAGACATCATCTATTATTAGCATGAAGTAGGATTATCCACTTGGTGTTTTAGTTCTTGCAGGTCCACACAAATCCATGTGCACAAGCTGGAGTGGTCTACTTGTTGATAACTCATCTTTTGCATTAAATAATGTACGAGTCTTTTTACCCAATTAACCAGATTTTCATATGGTATTAGAAGGCCTTTTTATTTCTGGCATGTCTCTGATCACTTTCTTTTTGCTCAGTCTGATGATATGATCGAAGCTGAGATGTCCCAATCTCCTATGCCATAACCATGACTGCTCAAGTTTTCTAAGATTGCATACTTCATCTTCCTCTTTCACGATGTAAAAATTGCTCTCTGTTCGAACACCTTTGAGCAGAGTCTTACCTGTGGTGATTGATCTGACTTCACAGTCTTGTGCTCTGAAAATAACTTCACAGCCTTTATCACACATTTGACTGAAACTCAGCAAGTTTTCTCTTAGCCCGTCTACAAATAGTACATCTTGGGCCTTACCTCTGCCATTATCTAAGCTGACTGAGCCCTTTCCCTTGATTTTTCCTGATTTATCATTGCCAAAAGTAACATTACTAGTTTTTTTTTCATCAAAATTTATAACTTTTCTCCTGTCTCCAGTCATATGCTTTGAGCAGCCATTGTCTTTTCAGATCTTGAGCAGTTTGAGACAGGTCACACTTATTCTCCTTCTTTTTCCACTGGAGGCATCCTTTTGTTTGGTTTCTTTTGTGAGATGATGAATCACATCCTTTCAGAGGACATTTGGAAGGCATATGTCCAACTTGATTGCATATACAACATTTGATCATAGTTTTTGCAGAATTGTGAGTATGAACAAAATTTCTTTGATTCATAAACCTCCTTGAGGTGTTGAACATCAATATTTTTCGATACTTTCTACATTCAATAATTTTATGGCCAAATTCCTTACAATAAAAAAATAACCATAAAAATTATTTGCATACCTGATGTAAGGTTGTTTTCTCCATTTGTTTGCTTGAGACAGTCTCTTCACTGTTTTCATCTTTTGTTGGTTTGAATTACTCCTCCTTGTATGACAATATGTAGCAATGTGTCCCAGCTTGTGGCAGACATAACAGGTGGTATTCTTCATAGGAGGAAAGAATCTCCTTTGATGGTTTCCAAATTTGACATACTCAGGGGTCTTAGTATATATTACATTCTTTTCTACTAGTGGTTTCTTCTGATCTCTGTCTTCCTCATTACATGTTTCTTATTTTGCAGGAATTTTTTGAGTTGCTTCATCATTCTTCTTTTCTTTTACAAAAATAATCTCTTTTTTTTCCTATTCTTTTCTTTACTTGATTCTCCTTCATATCCTATTCGAGTTTTTATCATACGAGATATTTGAGCACCAAGAATTTTGTTCAACTTACTAGAGCTTGTTGTTTGAGAAGAGTTTATAACTACTTTCCTTTGAGCATTTTCTAATTTCTTCCTGAGAAATACTACTTCTTCTTCCAACTTTTCTTGTTCCTGAGTTTTTTCCTTGATTTGCTTAAGTAACATTTCCTCTATCTTCTTGGCTTCTTCAAGCTCTATCTTTAGCTACATCAGGACTTCTGAATTCTATTCTTCTCATACATACTTGAGGAGAATGTCCTTTTTTTTTCATCATTTCAGCTTGAGTCTATCAATCTCTTCCAGAGCACTTCTTAGCTCCCCCTCAAATTCAATTTCACCTTCTTCTTCTTCATCTTCTAGCAGGAGACCTTCAAGTTCTTCTATAGCCATCAATAAAAATTTAGAGGTTCCATCTTCGCTTGAGAGTTCATCTGGATCTTCAGATGTACTGCTATTTTTTTGAGCATAGAAGGATTTTCTGCTGAACTTCTTTCCTTTCTGCCAGTTCTTTGATGTATTTTTCGCTGACTCTTGAGCCTAATTCCTTACTTTCTTGTGAGGACACTTAGCAGCATAGTGTCCAACTCTTCCACAGTTATAGAATTTGAAAGGAAGTTTACCTTTGTATTTACCTGAGCCTCTATCCAATTTCTTGAAAAACATTTCCTCTTCTTCATTCGAGAAAGATCATATGTCTTCCTCTTCTTCTTTCTTCTTTTTTGTTTTAAAGGCTACCTTCCTCGTACTTGGCTTCTTATGTGGGAGCCTCATCTCATATGTTGTTAAATTTCCAAGTAGTTGGTTCATGGTCAAGGTCTCCCAATATGTTGTCTCTTCTATTGCAGACACCTTGGGATTAAACCTGGATGGAAGAGATCTTAGAATCTTTTGCACAATTATACTTTCTGGCATAGTTTCTCCAAGAGCTTTCATATTGTTAACAATTTCTGCAAATTTTAGGAAGAAACTGTCAATTTCTTCATCATCATTCATTTTTAAGTTCTCAAAATAGGCTCTATAGACTTCAAGTTTGGCAGTCTTTACTTTCTTGTCTCCCTCATGGATGTTCTCCATAGTATCCCACATCTCTTTGGCAGTGTCTTTGTGCATTAATTTGATAAACTCTGCTTCACACAATCCATTCAAGATGGCATTCATGGATTTTGCGTTAGCTACAAAATCTTGTTTGGATTATTTCTTTGAGTCAGTTTCCTTTGGGCCATATCCTAATTCCACAACACCCCAAACTTCTATTCCTAGAAACATTATGTATGTCCTCATTCTAATTTTCCAGAAGGCATAATTTGCACCTGTAAAGAAAGGGGCTTTATTGGTTGAGCATCCTTCTTTACTAGCCATCCTGAGAACCTATAATATCCTTTCAGTTGTTAAACTGTTACAAAGGAACCTGCTCTGATACCAATTGTTGAATTCTTAGTTAAAGTAAGAGGGGGGGGTGAATCAGTTTAACACATATATGAGATTTTTATATTTTTCATCAGCTTTAATTTTATAATCAACCTTAGTGCATGAATAGTCTTAATATGATGTGGCAAGTATTAAATTAATGTGACTTCAAACTTATTATGACAGCAGCAAACATTAAGAAAATTTGTTAAATCTTCTCAGTACACAGAAAACACAGATAGAGACAACAGATTTAAGTGGAAACCCATAAAGGGAGAAATCCACATCTTATTATTTTTGTGATGCAAAGGCAAGCTCCAAATCCCTCTCACCACTGTTTTTCCATAGGCACCAACCTACAGGAGGCACCAACCTCAATTCTGCAAGCTACAACTTGCAAGGAAGCTCCAACTCCCTACAATTCTCTGTAGGCACTAACCTACAACAGGCTCCAACCTTAGTCAGCTACAACTGACAGCTATCAAGCTTCAACTTGATAGGGAAGCTCCAACTTCCTCAATTTATCAACCGGAATGTTTGCTGATTTAACTCAGATATCAGCTCTGATCTGTAGCATCTCTTTCTTCTCTTCTTTTCTTTATCTTCTCTGCCTCAATATTCTATACTCTGCATTCTCTATATTTACTCTCTCTCACCTCTTGCAGCTTTCTTATTTTCTTCAGCTTTCTTCAATTCTGCTACACATTCTCTTATTCTCTCACTCTATTTTCGTAACTTTATCCCCTTGGATATTATCCTATTTTATACAAACTAGCTTCATGGTTGTTTGAATTCTACTGGGAATTCGAAATGGACAGCCATGCCTCTTTCCCTTCTTCCTCCTCAAATCTTTTATCCGCTCATTCAGAAAATATAACTATAGGTACCAATTTATCATTAGAGTGGGATATTTTTTCTCTTCAAGAGACTTTCAAATGCATCACAACAATATAAATTAGAATTGTTTACATTCAATTACAATGAGAAATCCAACCCACTCATTCAACCTCTTGGCTGGCTGAGCATTTGTCTTTTCTTTGACTGTGTCGTTGTCCCTTTCGGTTCTGCTTGTTTCCTTATTCACTATCACAGGGTGATGCCCGTATGCCATACATTTGTAAATGTTCTTTTTATATCATCACTTTATATATATATATATATATAATGTAATTTTAACTCTCGGCATACTTATACAGAGCTTTAGTAAACAAACTGCCACGTCCACTATAACAATAAAGAATCATGTTAATACATAACAAATGCCCTTTCGGGCCCACTTTCCACGCTTTTCGATGCGTTATATTACTCCTTGACTTCTACCAATTGCGATTGATTGCAATCGCAATTTCCATTTGAATGTATCGACATTCTAGTGCTCCGATGCTACGATTCCGATGATTGTTTACCGGAACTCAACCATATATGAATCATAGTTTATAAAGCCCATCGGGTCCGGTCTTTCATCGCAATCGTAATATTTTAATATATTGTTCTGATGTTCTACTTTTGTCTGATGCAATTGACCAATGTTCACTGTATTTTGCCGATGCGATGAATCACTGTTCTACCGATGAGATGTATGGGTTTGAAACTCAAACACACATATGAATCATGAATTATTGATCTATCGGGTTCACATTTCAATCGAAACTCTTGTCAACATGTTCCTCTGCCCTTAGATTCTCCAATGCGATGGCATACCTTTAAGCCGGACTTCAAACACACATGAGTCACTGTGTATAATGAATCGGGTCCGGAACTCAATCGTAATCGCAATATTTTGATAACAAGTTCCGTTGCCCTTAGATTCTCCGATGCGATGGCATACCTTTAAGCCGGACTTCAAACACACATGAGTCACCGTGTATAATGAATCGGGTCCGGAACTCAATCGCAATCGCAATATTCTGATAACAACTTCCGCTGCCAGCTTTTCTCCGATGCGATTGTGTGAGGGTCCCACAGCATAAGACTTTTTTTTTATTTAAATCCTAACAAGCCTTTTGTATTCTCAATTTCACATCCATAACTATAATATATATATATATACGCCTTGTAATTTAACCATTATCACAATATTTTATGATGTATTCAATTCACGGGCCCGCATATATTTGATAAAATTTATACCTTTAATTCAGTCAAATTCCAGTGCCCTTTAAACATATAAAACCACATACAAATGCTTTATATAAGATTTGATATTTATATATATATCAATATATTATAGACCAACACACACACATATATATATATACTCCGCAGAGATCAAAATTCAGACCATGTATTGGACCCTTTGTTTAAAAGACGCTACCCTTTGTTTGATATATATGTATACTTTGCCAATGGTTTAAAACTAACATTGCTGGTCGGGCCCACGATGCATTGCACCCTACCTTTATATATTGTGCACCATATAAATATATATGGTTTGGATCTTTGCATATAAGGCGCAACGTAAATGAGGCGCTGCATATATATAAGCTTTATGTTTCAGCTTTAGTGTATCCTCCAGCTTCGGTTATGATTCTCGGAATAAGGATTATATATATACTTTGCCACTTGGGTTAAGATTCTCGTAATTGTGTTTATGTATCCTTCAGTTGTGGTAAGGATTCTCGGAATTTATGTTTAGTGTATCTACCAGCTGGGGTAGTGATTCTTGGAATAACGGCTTTGCCTCTACCTCTGCCTTTCTGCGATAATGGCTCTGCCTCTGCCTCTACCTTTCTACGATAACGGCTCTGCCTCTAGCTCTGCCTTTGCCTTTCTACTTCTGCCTTCGCTGCTTCTGCTTCTACTTTCACTGTACCTCTGCTGCTCGACCTCTGCCTTGACTGCTCTTTGTAAATATTACCTGTTGTCTTTTGCTGATGTTCATTTCCTGTCTCTGCATCTGCTACCTCCTTTGTCTGTCTCTATCTTCTCTGCCTCTATTGCCATCAATGAAAACATTTCCAACAGTGCCTGTTACATCAATAACATAATGAATCCATCATAGAGTTAGGGGGAGCTGCTCCCAGAAGCAACACATATATCTAGTCAGTGATAGACAAGAGGCAAGATCCCAGAGGTATTGCAGTTCATAAAAGTCCCCATAAGAGTTTTCAAAGTAAATTTGCTTGGAATAAGAACAACAAAAAGTTTAGGAAGGGAAAGGACAATTCTCTACCAGAGAACTATAGAGGAAGAAGGATACCTGTAGCATTCAATAGCAAAAAATGTTAAAGGAAGAAGAGAAAGCAACAAGCAGCCATGGTAGTAAAGGGAACATCAGTCATGAACTTGGAAACTAAGAGGATGATTACAGTGTGTGTCTCAATACAAGTGTTGATAATGGAAAAAATATATTTTAAGAAGGGTGAATAATAAAAGTGTTATTATCATTATATCATTACAAATATCCATCCCAAGTGTTGTTATTAGAGCAGTGGTAGGATACAGGTCCTCAGGATTGAAATATTATGGTATGCATGATGATGGTGGTATGGTAGAAGTACATCAATGAAGTAGTCCCAATGTTATCAGCATTATAATATGGGTGGATCAAGTTCTGGTTACTATGATTAGTGCAAAGTATCTTCTAGTTGCAAATGCTCAAGAATGTCAAGTTGTGTTATCAAAGCATGGAAAGGTCAGTAAAACGTCAAAGAATCATTATCTTATGTCTGTTGATGTGTTATGATGAGCATTGAAGAATCACGTAGTTTTGGATATGAATGTACGTCTTTTCAAGTAAGTATTGATATTCTTCCAAGGCCTCTTTCTTAAGTCATCCATAAGCTTGCTGAATTCTGTCTCATGAAACTTCAAGTAGCCAAGTTGAAGATGTTTACCAAAGAACATGGTGATAGAATAGTTGAAGTGTCTGAAGTATCATGGGTTAGTTGTGTTAATATTACTATTGAAGGTCAAGTTTCTATTACTTGTTCATCTAAAAATTACTTTAGAAGAAAGGAATAATTAACATTTCACCATTGCAGAGATTTTATCATTGAACTAAATACCCCCTTGTGTCATAAATAAGTGTATACTTGATAGTAATATTGTCGAATGCATGGAATGTATGAAGCCTCGATGATTTTATGTTTAAATATGTAGCTATTTAGTATTAAATTCATTGGGCCTTTTAGATTAAAATATATTGTCTAATCTTACAATAAAGTATAAGCTATGTTTGAACTCATTTTTCACATCAGTATCAAAGGCTTTTGACTTGTATTGATTACATCTTCATCAGACGTCTAGCGCATATCATTATCATCAAGCAGCAAGGGAAAAAAGAACAAAACATTCTACGGTGACATGCCTTCCAGCATTCTCATGAGTTTTGATAGCATCAATTTGTTGTGTATATTCATTTAATAACAAAAGAACTAAATGAAGGATGCTTATATTGAACTCAAAGAGGGGCTTCTCTAGGAATCACCGAAGCATTATTATTGGAGTAGCGTTGGAAATTGGAGCAAGCATTAATGATGTGTTGAGCTTCCGTTGAAGATGGGCATGTTTGTGTTTTTGACGTAAGAAAATGAATGATAAAAATATGAACATTCTATATTTGAGACTCCAATTAAATAAATTGAAAAGTTCTTCCTGAAAAGCATTGTGATAAAACAATTAATTGATCTTGCATCTCGACCAGTACAAAAGGTTAATGATTCTAGAATCAGATTCTATATATTGTTCACTGTTGTTGAGAACAATGGAGATCTCAATGTAAATAACTAAGAGTATGAAGGGCATCATAAATATGGTTGTCTCTGCGGGCCGAAGTGAAAATTACCACATGGATTATCAATGGGTATCATATTATCTCATGACCTTGGATGCATAGACACTTTTAGCATAAGTGTATACCATAGAGATCAGATATAGCAAGCTCTGACCATTACTATTACTTAAGCATGTGTTACACATAAAAGCTATGTAACAGTGGTATGTGGGTGAATTTGAGAATCCCTTACAAGAAAGTATGAGTGGTTGGTCTATGAACCAAGTTCTGTGCAAAGACATCCTTGAATATGCAACGAAATCACTGTGTAATCTAGTAGTAAAGGTGAACCGTGCCTACAAAATATATATTGGCATCATCATATTTGAACCAATGTGTATTGCAGATGTGTATTAGAGAAGAAGACATATTCCATCCACAATATTCCTCAATAGATATGTATCTCAGATGAAGATCATAATATATGCTGAAGTATATTTGGTGCAGACCTTATATATCATATGTAGCAGTCTCAGTATTTTAGTATTATTCCAATGATGGATTTCTGATTATATAAGTCTGGTACAGTTTGTTCTATGGAGTATTCTTATCATCACTTTTAGCACTATACAAGTGCAAGGAGTCTGTGCTTTGGGATGGTATCAACTTACTTTGTATATACATACAAGTTCAATAATTCCCAATGTGTTATCCCAACAATGCTTATACACCAAATGGAGCAGGAGTCTCAGCCAAGTATGAGGACAGAATGAAGAAGGATTATGAAGAAATCTAATAAGGTAATGATGAAAAATACACTGAAAAATTTGTAACCCTTTTCCATTGATGTCAGAGGGGGAGGAAAAGAAAACGGAGGAAGATAGACACTTCTTAGAATGAAAGGGGGAGGAAGTGTTGGAGGAAGTGTTGCCATTAATGCCAAAGGGCGAGACTGTTGGAAATACTATCATTGATAAGAAAGGAGAAGAAAGGAGAGACACCAGAATTATCATTGAGAACAAAGGAGCAGATCAGGATTAACTAGAGTATAAAGGAGCAATAAGTCAAAGAAGGAAAAAGCTAAGTAGAGAAGCATAAAATAGAGGCAGAGGAGAAGAAAAGAGTAAAAGAGAGGCAGAGGAGCAGCATTAGAGGCAAAGGAGGAAGGCAGAGGAGCAGAAAAGAGGTATGGATCAACACCAGAATTATCATTAAGGAAAATGAGTAGAGAGGAGCATTAAAAAGGAAAGGAGCAGCATTGGAATCTTTATCAAGGATAAAAGGCAGAAAAGGCAGCAAAGGATCAAAAGAAACAAAAGAGCAAAGGTAGCAAAGGCAACAAAGGAAACAAGCTTGGGTCAAGTTGTGAACGTATTGAATCAAGTCATGAATGAACTGAGTTGAGTCATGCACAATTGGGAAGAGTCATGAACGTGCTAAGACAAGTAATGAATGTGTTCAGCAAATGGAGAAATTCATGAACGTGTGTGTCAAGTCAGAAAACCGGGTTGAAGTTTGAGAGATAGATGGTTTAGATCAAATTGAAATATTGAACTGGAAGATGGATGAACCTGATTGTTCCACAGATTGAAATGGGGATTTACGGCCGAGATCATATCGCAAACATAAAGTAGGAGAATGGACAATCCAGATTATATCTCATTCAGCCATAAGATTGTTAGCGCACATTGCTATCGTCGGGTCTTATATCTATATGTTAAGTTATCAAAAGTTAAATTTTTTAAGTTGTGTTGCGATAAGAAGTGGGGCTTGTGATGTGATGCGATTGCATATCGCATATTATAAGAGGAACCTTGTTATTGATATGAGATAAATCTTCTGACATATGATAAGGTATTCGCAGCAATTTCCGAAATCACAAAATGGAAAACATTAAGATATGGTTAAAAATGCGATATTGCGATGGGCTGATTTGAGATGACGTGGAAAGATGACATGGTGATGACGTGGAAAGATGACATGGCGATGATGTGGTAGTGACATGGTAATGAAGTGCCAGTGACATGGAGATGATGTGGCAATGATGTGGATATGACATGGCAGTGACGTGGTGATGTCGTGGTAGTAACGTGGCGATGACGTGGAGATGACGTGGACTTGGCCACATATCACACATCACAAGATCAGGAGGATAAGCGCTCAAGAATCATGTTAACATGCCGAAGTGTGAAATTCGATAAGAGTACTAGATGTGATGTATTTTTAAAGAAAAATTCTAAAGGATTTCAAATCCAAAGGTATAAGGTTTCCCTTTGATAGATCACATCAGGGTTTGGAAGAGCTATGCGTAATAAGAAACACATAAGAACGCCAAAGTGTGAAGTGTGATAATGAAGCGGAAATGATGCAGGTCAACGCTAAAGCCTAAAGGATTTCAAGTCTGGGAGTATGGGTTTTTCCTTTGTTAAATCGCATCAGAGATCAAAGGAGGATTATAACGTAAAATAGAGGAAACACCGAAATGCGATAAGTGACCGGACGTGATATCATACAGAGGTAAATATTAATATTTCTCAAGTCCAGTCTAATAGTGTTTTATGATGAAAAGTATGAATGCAGGTAAAAGGAGACTCGGGTAAGTGACCCGACAGAAATCATAGGAGAAGTTGAAGGTCGAACGCTACGGGCACGAGCAAAAGAGGCAGAGTCGAGAAAAAGTAGATATGGTGGCAATGTTGGAAACGTGCCAGTTGGGTCGAGTAGGGCCAAAAGGTGTTTGTGCAAAATTTTTATGATATAAATGGAGAAACAGAATAGACAGTGACAACAACAGAAAGGACAAATCCACAACAAGCCAAGAGCTGAAAGGGTTAAGTGAAATAAAAATTTTGTAACTGTAAATGTAAATTCATTGATTATTTTATATTGTTTGTGATGCAAAGGCACGTCTCCGTAGGCATAGGAAAATCTCCAATGAGTGTTGTAATGATTATTTCTGATGTAATAACCTGAACTGAAGTGTAAGGAATCGAATGGGTGGAAGGCATAGGGTCAGGCATGTTCAATTCATATTCCCTGGAGAATGCAAACAACCATGTAGTTATATGTATAAAATAAGAAATATGCATTTGCAAAAATATGTCAGATAGAGAGCATCGAAATTGAAGAGAGCCAAAGAATGTAAGAGAGTTGCAGAAGGTTAGAGAGCAGAAGAATCAGGGAGTGATGATAGAGATGTTGTGCACATAAAGAGATGATATGAATGAGATATAAAGGTTGAAGAGGTAGCAGTGGATAAAGAGTATAACGGAGTTGATATCCAGATAAATCAGAATTATAGTTTCATGTTGAGTGAGGGGATTGCAATCTCCTTTCAAGTTGTAGCTTGATAATTTACAGTTGGAGCTGGGTGAGGTAGAAGCCTCCTCTAGGTTGTAGTCTGTAGAAAATATTTGGGAGGTGGAGTTTCCTTGCAAGTTGTAGCTTGCAAAATTTGAGGTAGGAGCCTCCTGTGGGTTGTATTCTAAAGAAAATACATGGGATTTGGTGCTTCCATTTCAATTTTGTAATATTCCAAAATTTTAGCCTCCAAGCTAAATGGAATATTAGAGTTGTTTTATCACTAGGTAGGTGAATAAATGGGTAGAGAGGCCCATTAACCTCTTTAGAGGGGTCAATAACACTCCTAATGTGAAAGGAGTAAGAATAAGCAGCTAATTTGAGCACCCTTGGGTGTGAATAGAGATGGGATCATGTTCATTCAGTCAAATTTGACCAAGTCAACAAAGCTGTCTAGATACATTGAACTTCCTTGATGGACAACATAGTTTTGGTGGAGGACAACTAGCATGAGGTTGATGGCACATGTGGATGGGACCTAATGTGGAGAAGTTCACTTGCTATATATGGAAAGGATGGGAACCTTTGTTATATATTCTTTGGATTTGATCATTTGACCTTTGTCTTTTTAGACTTGGCTTCCTCTTGTTGTTTAGCAGGGTTGCAGTGCGGTTGAGCACAGGGTGTTCCCGAGCGGGAATCCCACCTCTTCCCTTGAGAGGTCTCTTGGGAGAGTTTGTCCTGTATTTCTCCACATCCATGCTTGAGGCCAAGCACCATTCTTCAGTCCCAATTTTATTTCTATAGCATGATATTTCTTAGTTGCATAGTGTTGCAGTGGAGGTTTGTTACACCACTTCTAGGTCTGTTTCTCAGTAGAAGGTGCCTTCCTTCTCTTGAGAGATAAGATAGGAAGATTTCTATGGACATTTCATATCTTGGCAGTAGGCCAAATTATTTCTCATCTCCTAAAGTGCAGTCCCTTGCAGGAACTGCGTCATTTTTCATAGAGTTGATGCAGCAGGGTTACGACCCTTACTCCTGAGCTAGTTTCCTAGGGAAAGGGCCAACCCTTCTCCCGAAAAGCTACAGGAAGGGATTCTAATCCCTCTTTTGTATTATTCAGCTATATTTCTATAAGTTTGGAGCAAGACTACATTTTCTGAGCTGAATATTTAGATATTCTCTTTTTGTACTCATGCTTTCAAGAAACCCTTGTCGGGTTACCTTTATAATGCAATAAGGAGGGCAAATCTTCATTTTCTTGGCATATTGTTCCATAAAGTTCCAGATCCATGTTATTTTATCATTATACTATATAAACCATCATAAAATAACGTTGTAGATGCTTCATTATTTTTCTGCATAACATAAGTCATGTGATTTGGTTATTTTTGAGCTGATATGAGGTCGGGAGGTCCGTTTAACATATCAAAAGGGATTTATTTCTGATCTCCTTTTGTATGTGAGGGAATAACATAATATTATAAGGGAAACAACCATTATTTCACCCAATAAAAATGAATATCTTCATAAATAACATTTTTAGGGTCTATTTGTTGCATTTTCCACAATTGGGAATGTGCAGAAGGTCTTATTTTGCTGTGGTTTCACTCATTTTATGGCTATGTGTTTCTAACACAACATATGATTCTATCTATCATTGAACATCCATTATTATGTTCAGGTGTTGTTGTAGCTCCAACTTTAGAATATCTTAAGATATTCTTATTGTTATAGAAAATCCCTATTTTGGGATATTACAATGATATCAAAGCATAGATTTGGCTCAGCCTTTGGAATTCATCCATGATTCTATCAAGAGGAGGAGAGATGAATAGAAATAAGAATCCATTATGTGAAGGAAGAATGGAATATAGGTTTACAAATCTTCTTCCAAAATCTATGTAGTACATCAATGAAGATCTTAAGAAGATGAGAGGAGAGATGGAATCTCCTGAGGAGTTTATAACTAGAGTCAGATCTAGATTGGCACATGATAGGTGTGAGCATGAACCTACACCTTATTATGCATAGCGCAGTCAAATGCCCAGATCTACAATGAGAGAGATGAAAAAAGAGAAAATTCCATAGAGGGGAACTCTTAGTAATTTTATGCAAGAGTATGAATCTCAAACTGAAAAGTTTAAAGATCATATTACTTTCAAAGAGTTTTACAAGATCAAGGTGGAGAGGAGAAAGTTGCATGACATGAATATATTTTCTCTATCTACCTTTGATGGATCCCCAACTTGTTCTACCAAAGCTTGGGTGGAGGAGTTGTGTACTTATTTGCACCAGCACCAAGTTTCTGAAGATGAAGCCATCATAGTTGCAGTGCTGCACTTTGAAGTTAAGGCCTATGCTTGGTGGATGTTTGAGTCATTTTCATTGAAAAATGTTAATACTTCTTCTTTTGCAAATTTCACTAAAATATTGGTAGAAAGGTTTGATAAAAAACATGAGACAATCTAACCAATGAAACTTTTGCATAAGTTGGGAGGACTTGCAAACTCAAAACCACTTCAGAAACCTATTGGAGGAGATCACATATATCATGATACCTTGCTAGAGGCAAGATCCTTGTTTCATAACCTTGGAAAAGAGGGCATGAAGGTTCCTTTTGCAAAGGAGGATCCTCTTATTAAGCAGTTACATCCTATTCATATTGAAGATGAAGAGAAGGATGGGGGTTACAGCGTTGTCACATCTAGAGCATATCTAGCGACTCATGCAGAGGAAGGAAGAGCACATGCTCCAACCGAAGGATTTATTGTGTCATTGCAAGAAGTTCCCCAGGATCTCACATATGGAAGGCAAAGTAAAATCAATGAGCAAAATGATTGTGAGATGATATTGATGGAAAGAAGAGGTAGGGAGGAAGGACATCATCATTTGATGAGTATGACACACCCCTATCTATTTTAGAGAGCTGGTGCAAGGAGGAGGAAAACTGTTTTGTGCTATGAGGGCAAGGGCATGGTTGCCCAACCATATGAAAAGTCTTCTCTTACCATTGATGTCTCACTCTATGGAGGCATTCCATCGGGGAGGCCACCAGATCTAGAGTTGGTAAGAGAAATCTTGCCATTTGATTCACCACTCTTGGATTTTGGAGAGGTGAAGAGTTTGGAGGAAGAATTTGGCATGGGGGATGTTAAGGTAGCAGGCAGCAGTATGAGGAGAGCTTCACATGCAAGATCACCAACGCTGTCTCTTGGGAGGATTGATCCATATTGGAGGTCTCAACTCTTGGTAGAGTACTCCAAGGATCTTGGTGCTTGCATGATTCTTGATGACCCCGAGGGATATGACAGATATATGGTAGATGATATGGCCATCTATTCTTATGTAATATTCTTCTTGACTAGAGCTTATAGGGTCAAGGGGAAGCTGCTACATGCAACACATGAGGACTTCTTTTCCATGCATTTTGATGCATATCTTTCCTTGGCAGAGGAGTTCATTTAAGAGGGAATCCAGCATGACATATTTCAACATATGGAGAGATGCATAGCCTGGATGGTGATAGAGAGGAGGTCACAGCCACTTCCCTACTCATTGGAGGTGAGGGAGAATTTCCAGTTGAGCCATTTCAGCTCAAGATCTCAAGTACATGATGGAGGATGTACAATTTAACTTTATGTTTTGTACTTCTTTCCTTTATATGAGAAAAATATTGTACCAAGGAGGTTTATTCCTTCTTGCATATTGTATAATTATGTACTTGAAGCCATTTGTAGCATTGATATTGGCTATCTCATTGGTGGTTTGTGGGGGAAGCCACATGATTTTTTGTGTCCACCATTGACACCACTTTGTACTTTCATGTTTATATCTTGTAATACGATTGTGGTAGCAAATAAGTGGTTGGAAAAGCACTTGTTTTTGTTTGATTTTATGCAGACAAGGAATTCACTGTGCTGGTTCCTTGTGTGGGACCTTGATCCACTTTCTGGTTGTCAAATGACAACTTGTTTCTATTGGTTTTTGCTTCCATGTATTGATGATATTTCTATGTTCACGGGAAGCTTTGTTTGGAGAGTGGGATATGAGTTGAAGATGCCCATTGGGAGTATGATTCTCCCTACTGTGCATGATGCATGTTTCAGGAGAAGTAATGGGCAGCCCATGATTGCCAAAGTACATCTCTTTTCTTCATGTGGGAGGAGCCATTTGGAGAAATTTCATTTTTGGAGGAGGAACTTCGTGGTTTGTTTGTTTGGTGAGATAGCTTCGGCCAGTCTTAGAGGTCATAATATTTCAACCCAAGAGTAGAAACAACCCAATATTTATCATAAGTGGAGAGAGAAACCACTAGGGTGGGAGGATCTAATCTCTCGATGTAGCCCCAACACATTGTATAAACCAGGGGTTCAGGATCTTTTTGAGTTAACTAGATTGGCTCACTTCATTTGGATGATAGCATGGGTGTGGAGGTCACTCATTGGGAATAATATTCCCCATGTTCATCGTCACTCCTACCTTGAGAAGGCCATTGGACAATAGGGATGTTTGCACTTACATCTTCTACCTTTCTATGATGTAAGCCATATGGTTTTTCATGCTTGGGAGGAAACATTGGAGGATAGGTTTGTAGCAGATCATTTTGAGCAGTGGTGGAGAATTTTGATGAGAAGGCCACAAGAAGAGGAGGGGAGGATTTTTGCTATCCTTATACAGTTTCTTGAGGACAAGCAACATTTTGGAGGGGAGGACTGTAATATTCAAAAAATTTAGCCTCCAAGCTAAATGGAATATTCGAGTTTTTTTATCACTAGGTAGGTGAATAAATGGGTAGAGAGGCCCATTAACCTCTTTAGAGGGCTCAATAACAATCCTAATGTGAAAGGAGTAAGAATAAGCAACTAATTTGATCACCCTTGGGTGTAAACAGAGATGGGATCATGTTGATTCAGTCAACTTTGACCAAGTCAACAAAGCTGTTTAGATACATTGAACTTCCTTGATGGACATCACAGTTTTGGTGGAGCAGAACTTACATGAGCTTGATGGCACATGTGGATGGGACCCAATGTGGATAGGTTCACTTGCTATATATGGAGAGGATGGGAGCCCTTTTTAGATATGCTATGGATTTGATCATTTGATCTTGGTCTGTTTAGACTTTGCTTCCTCTTGTTGTTTAACAGGGTTGCAGTGATGTTGAGCACAGGGTGTTCCCGAGCAGGAATCCCACCTCTTCCCTTGAGAGGTCTCTTGGGAGATTTTGTCCTGTATTGCTCCACATCCATGCTTGAGGTGAAGCACCATTCTTCAGTCCCAACATTATTTCTATAGCAGGATATTGCTGAGTTGCAGGGTTTGGAGTGGAGGTTTGTTACACCACTTCCGGGTCAGTTTCTTAGTAGAAGGTGCCTTCCTTCTCTTGAGAGATCTGCTAGGACGATTTCTGAGCACATTTAATATATTGGCAACAGGAAAAAGTATTTATCATCTCCAACAACGTAGTCCCTTGTAGGAACTGTGTCATTTTGCATAGAGTTGCTGCAGCAGGGTTAAGACCCTTGTTTCTGAGCTAGTTTCCTAGGGAAAGGGCCAACCCTTCTCCTAGAAAGCTAAAGGAAGGGATTATCATCCATATTTTGTATTATTCAGCTATATATCTATAATTTTGCAGTAATACTGCATTTCCTGAGCTGAATATTCAGATCTACTCCTTTTGTACTCATGCTTTCAAGAAACCCTTGTCAGTTTACCTTTATAATGCAATAAGGAGGCTAGATCATCATTTTCTTGGAATAATGTTCCATAAAGCTCCATATCCATGTTATTTTTTCATTATACTATATAAACCCTCATAAAATAATTTTTTACATGCTTTAGTCTATTTCTACATAACATAAGTCATGGGATTTGGCTCTTTTTGAGCTGATATGAAGCCGAGAGGTCTATTTATCATATCAAAAGAGATTTATTTCTGATCCCCTTCTGTATGTGAGGGAATAACATCATATGCTAAGGGAACAAAACATTATTTCACCCATTAAAAATGCATATCTTCAGAAATAACGTTTTCAGGGTCTATGTTCTACATTTTCCCCACTTGGGAATGTGTATAAGTTCTTATTTTGCTATTGTTTCACTCATTTGATGGCTATGTGTTTATAAAACATCATATGAGTCTATTTATCACTGAACATCAATTATTATGTTATGGTTTTTCTACAGCTCCAACTTTAGAATATCCTAAGATATTCTTATTGTTGTAGAAAATCCCTATTTTGGCATATTAAAAATTTGTAGCTTAATAGATGTTCAATTGGAGCTGGTTGAGGTAGAAGCCTCCTTTGGGTTGTAGCCTGTAGAAAATAAATGGGAGTTGGAGCTTCCGTGTAAGTTGTCGCTTGTATAATTTCAGGTAGGAGCCTCCTCTAGGTTGGAGCCTACAGAAAATCAGTGGTGAGAGGGAGTAGGAGCTTGCCTTTGCATCAAAAAAATAATAATATGTGATTTTATCCCTTATGGGTTTCCACTCATGTCTGTTGTCTATGTGCTTGATGATTATGTATTGATGTGATGTTTTAATATTGTTAATTACATGTTGTCCACACATTCAGTTTGTTGATTCATTATGTATTGAGTTTCTTATAAAATGAAGTAGTTAATGGGTGTAAAGAAAAGATTTTTAAATTTCCATGAATGTACTAAACTGTGTCACCCCCCCCCCCCTCTCAATTTAGCTAAGGGTTCATCACAACTTTTAGTCATTTTTAGCTTAATAATTAATTTTTTGTCTCAATTTCATCATCTAATAGTATATTTAGTCATAAATTGTGTCATTAATTTAGTCATTGATTTAGCCATTAATTGCCACAATTAATGACCAAATATACAACAAAATATATTACTATATGATATCCTGGGAAGACTACTTAATGAACAAAGAAATATGAACAAAATTTTGGTCGTGTTATAAGATACTAGAAATTAGATACCAATAGTCATATATATGCAAATTTTAATCATTGTTTAAAACCAATTAATGACCAAGGAAATATGACTAAATTTTGGTGTGTTATAAGATAGTGTAAATTAGCTATTAATAGTCGCTTATATGAAAAATTTAATCGTCATTTGTAATAAAAAAATTATCATTTGCAGTATTCATTTGTATTTTTTTGGTAGTTCCATATTCATTCATTTAAATGACCAATTTAGTAGTTTATATTCATTTCACTTATTTTCATTAATAATCATTACAAAAAATAATTTAGTCGTATATTTATTTCATTTGTGTTTATCTTTAGTCAATATAAATGACTAATTTAGTAGTTTAATATTGATTTTATGTGTTCATTATTAATCAACATAAATTAATTAGAATTATTTTGCAACTAAATTTAAAAAAAAACATACAATGTGCATGTTTATCTAATATAAAAACGGAGTGTTACATATCTTATTTAAAATAATAAACAATATCAAGTGCAGCTATAAATAGTTTCAACAATGTAAATTATATTATATGAAATGTCTAGTATTACAATCTCAGTTTCCAACTTAATATTGGTTGGACTAAAATTTACACATGAAGTATTGGTTCATTACATTGAAACATTCTCATTGTGTTTGCAAGGCATTGTAGGCGAATTCACCAACTCTAAAGACTTGACCATCAGTCTCTGTGTGTGTGTCTTATGCATTATATTGGCTCTATGGTTATCATGATACTGATTCTCTTCTCTCTCTTCCTTTTTTCGTTTATTGCTCCAGTGTTATTGTTCTCCTATTTCTTCAATTATTGATTTTTACCATTAATATTGACTTCCTTTTCTAAAAAACAAAAGGAAGACATAATTTAGAGTGTAATCCATGAGAGACAATGAACACTATCATATAAACTAAAAAAAAAACTATAAATGATTTATAAGACATCTACCATAACATCAGCAACGTGAAAGCCATTTTTCCCCATAAAAGTAAGAAACTTCAACAATTTCTCTTCATTTGGCTGATAGTGGCCACTATGTGGTGAGATGACCTATAAAAACAAAGGAAATAAAATGTCAGCATAGAAAAGAACACCTTAGTAACTTAGTATTCAACCTTCAACGAAAAATTAGGCACAATCATTCAAACTAAGTTACATGCTAAAAAGATTAAGTTGTAGGTAACTTGTGAAAAAAATTAATATAACATGTGATGTCTAATCCTTGTCATTTTATTCACAACAACATTTCATTCTATAACGCATGAACTTGGTCAAGTATATAAACAACATGTGCCCAAATAGCAACATGCAAGTAAACTTTTCTAATAGTCATGAAAATATTTTATCATGGAACAGCTAAAACGATTTCAATAAATAACATGTAATTCTAATTTCATATTCAAGCTTTGGTTGTTGTTTAAATAGACATGATACCGAGTATTTTCAATTTCATAGTTAAAAGAAAAAGAGATCAAAATAAATTTTCAAAATACAATCAAACAATAAAGATAAGAAATCATGGAATATGGAATACATATCAATTATAAAAAAATTGTTTACTTATCCACTGATGTCTCTTTTGGTATTCCTAAAACATTATCTTTCGCAAAATAACCAGTGAGATCAAAGAATCACAACCTTAAAAAACATAGGAATCCCTACTAGAACATTTCCCAAGTCGATGGCACGGGTGCTTGAAGGATCTCCAACAACAAATGAATCATATCCAAGTCATGCTCTACATTGTCTCCCCATCCTTTTTCCAATTACATTTCTTGTAACCTTCCCACACTAGAGTTAAGTAACAATCAAACAAATAAATTTACAATTTTTTTTAATCTTTATATCTATAAACTTTGATTCTAAAATATTTTAACACAAAACAACTATAAAACTAATATTATCTTCAAGTTTTGGATGTTGTTTAAATGGATATGATACCAAGTATGTTCAATTTTATAGTTAAAAGGAAAAACGAAATCAAAGTAAAAGTTAAAAATAGAATCAAACAATAAAGAGAAGATATAATGAAATGGGCATTACAATTATAAAACGTTTTTTTACTTATTCACCACTATCTAGCATTCCTAAAATTGCTTTCCCAAAATCATGATGAGGTGAAGTAGTCACAAAATTAAAAAAAATAGGAATCCTTCCTAGAAACATTTCCAAATTTTATGGATCAGATGCTTGAATGATCTCCAATAACAAATGAATCATATCAAATGCATTCTTTGCATTGTCTCCATATCCTTTTTCCAATCCCATTTCTTGTAATCTGCCAACACCAGATTCAGGTAACATTCAGATGAAAGATTTTATATTTTTGTAGAAAAAATGGATATTTGTCAAGAATGCTAATTGTGTGGTACACATATTCATAAATATTTGCAGAAAATAATATTTAAATATTTTATATTTTTGTAAAAAAAATTGGATATTTTTCAAGTAAGCTAATTGCATGGTACACAAATTGTTTCCACAAATGTGTCCATAATTACAGTGGATCTTACTTGTAAATATTTGCAAAATATTTGTGAATCAGGAAGCATGTACGAATTTAGATTCCTATTTTTGTGAAGGTTTGGCATATTTGATGGATATTTGGTTTTGTTTTTCTATATTTGAGCTCTGAAGACCCTTCATCTAGTGAGCCTATAATAAGTTTACCTCTACCACCATAACCCTTACAAGAAGTTGGTGTCTAATTGATTCCAGTCCTGCAAGTTGCTACAGATGCAAAACAATGGAGGTCATACCTACAGAATATAAATTTAATGACTTTGATTTCTAACCCAACCATTGTGAATGTGAAAGGAGTTTTTACTTCTCGGAGCATTTGGAGGGCCTAGAAGGTTTCCTAGAAGATTGAAATTGAAATTCCAAGGCTTTGAAGTTGGTCTATTTTGAATTATCACTCTTTATGGTGTCCTCATCCTACTTTACTATATAAAAGTCAAAAGGACATGGTTGTTGGTCCTTTCATCTTTGAAAAGAGGCATTAAAAATATCAAATAAATGTTTTATGCTCATACATGGGAATGTGTCTCTTTCCATATGCAGAAAAAAAGTTCAAGGTAGCCAATCTTCATAGACATGTCATTTATCATTTCAAGGTGATCATCCCCAACTTACTCTTCATTAAATTAGGCTTGAAATTATCTACAACCTGGTGGATGGAGTTGAATTGGAACTAGGTTGAGGCCTTTAAAAAATACATGCTAGTGAATAAAACTCACTATGTTATGCCAACAAATAAAATGGGAGAAATTTTTTATCATAAAGGTTTTCCAGTTGGGTGTGTAATAATCACTACACCCATTTCCTAATAGGTCTCTCTCTTATGGTTTAAAGTGTCTTAGGCCATCAACTTCCATAGAGCTCAATAGATTATTAGAGATAGAATTATATTTCTTATGTGTAAGAAAATAAATCATTCTTGTTTAGATTTTAACAAGGGCCGAGATGCTAAAATGTTTACTTGGGAAAACAAAGAACTTACTTATGATTCTTTTTAATATTTATATGAAAATTAGTTTTCAAATGAAAAAGGTAGTGGTATTTGCCACATCTATGCCAATTGCAAGGATATTTAAGGGATATCTTTTAATTATGAGTAGAAAACATTCTATTGGCTCTCATACTCCCTCTGCTTGCTCTAAGGAATCAGAAAGTTCTAGTAGAATGACAAGGCATGAAGCTAGTTGTTTTGATTACTAAAGGTGAGCATAACCATAGCTAGACCATGTAGCCCTCCACCACTGACCCAGATTGATAATTTTTTAACACTTTCCCTTGTTATTTCAAAAAAGAAGAAGCTAACCAAATATGTTTATCATGTTCTTCTCTTTCATGTGTTTAAATATAGGAATAATACAATAAAGCAGCTTTTCTCTATGATAATAGTATAAATAACCATAATAACCTAACAAGTCTTAAACCTGTTTTGGAATTCTTGTCAACCATGCTATGTAACATTGGACAATAATAGATCTGAGATTTATTATTTGAGCTAAAACCAACCCCACAAACCAGTTTACATAATGTCGTTATTGGAAATTACAAGAACATGTTCTACACCTCAGCAGGGCATACTGAATCTGCAAAAATAGGTTGTTTTTTGATGCATATTGACTCAAATAAATAGATCACAATGTAAATAAGGAATTGTTACGTAGTCTAGTTAGTAATGAACTTCAACTCAGGAACTTATACATATACAAAGAGCTACATTAGAAAACCCAATTTTCAAATCAAGAAATAATTTAGGAAATGGAATTATTTTAATGTTCATTAATAACCGTAAAATATTACTGGGACAAAATAAAATTATCAATGTGAAACATACGACAAGCTTGCGAGGGATGGGGAAGGCGGGTCACTCAAGAAATTTACAATATATCAAACAATAAAATTCCAAACTGAGAATGAGGAAATATTTAGAACAATGTGCAAATGTGAAACCTAGGAATTCTGAATGGTCCACCAAGGACAAATAACACCAGTAATGTAACACCTCTAGTTTTATGTTTTTCAAGTTATAAATTTGAACTTAAATCCAAAAGGGAATGGACCACAATGGATAATTATTGTGTGGATGTAATTAATTAATTATTTGTGAAAAATAAATAAAATAATTTATGTGCATTATGAACAAATGATATTTTTGAGATCACTTGCAAAATCCATGAGGTATGGAAAGAGGCTAAGACTTTCCCCAAAATTCTTTCAAAAAGCCTTGAAATAATTTATTTCTAATTTAGATTTTTGAGGAAAAATCTAAATTTCCCCAATGATGAGGAAAGTAGTTGGGAAGAGGTAAAAAGTTGGAAAAGCAGAAAGCATATTTAAAGACCCTAAATAAGGGAAGCCTAGGCAAACAGGAATAAAAGCATCCTAAAATTCTGAATTCAGAATTAGAAACAGGCTTTGGGGAGCATAAGCTTAAATAAGCTACTCCAGAACAGATTCGGGTTGGTCTGTTCTAGGAGAGGATCTCAGCTCGGGGGTGAGTTCTGGAGACAAAAGAACTCTAAGGTTGGGAGGATTGGTCATCTGCAGAATTGGTATGTTCACAATTTTTATGAATGGTTAAAATACTTTCTATTGTGCAATATTGTTAATTGTTGTAGATGTTATTTTAAACCAAATTTCTGATGTTGGATTTCCTTACTTTTAATAGAAGTAAACAGAAGAAATAACTCTTCTAACTTTTTGTATTGTAGTAGGAATAAAATTCTAAGGAACACTATCATCCAGAATCTCTAAACCATAGTCTGGTTTAAATTTGGAGATATTAAAATAATTCCTTAGATATTAAAATAGATTCCCATACTCAAATGAAATTTTGTAACTTTAATCTGCTTCTAAAATAAATAGTTATATGTACAGGAAAGATACATATAATACTTAGTGTTATATTAACTCAAGCCTTTAATTTATCAGATTTAATTGATTAAATCCAGTAAATACAGTAGCATGGTTGAATAAGTTTAGAAATCCATCGTCCAGAATGTCGAAACCTGTACTAAGGCTTGGATCTAGAGATAGGAAAATTTGATATTCTGTTTAAGAAGTAACATTAATTTATATATTCTGTCTAATGCAAAAAGTGAAGAACAGGAGAGATACAACTAAATAAATTTTAAGGTATTAGTAGAGAAATTATGGTGGAAATTCAGTGAATACGTAAAATAGTTAATAAATCAAGTTCTATTACTGAGGAAAAACGGTTGATAGAAGACAGGAACAAAATAGAATTTTGAAATAAACATACTCTTTTCAGCATAATAGCACGTTACAACTAAATCGTAATATTTCTTAGATCTTACAGAAAGGAAAAGTACATATTATTGTATGGTACAATAATCCTAACAATAATACTATTGAAATTACCTATACAAGTAAGGATACAAAGTGAAGCATAAAACCTGCAATAATATTAGTCCACTGATAAATACTATCCACCAGAAATGAATTAGAAACCAGTTGGATATGATCTATTCTATTAGATATATTTTTTATTAGAGAAATCAAATAAAACTTGAGTATGTAAAGATAACAGAAAATTTTAAATGTAAGAATCTGGAAACTAAAATGAGAAAAAATGAAATATGGACAGAACTGTAATAGAGTTAATCATCTACTATTACACATATGAATCGTACTTATATGGGTAGATCTTTTTAAGAAAAAAATTAATTGCATTCATCTTTACCATAACACTAACCAAATTTGAAATAAATTCATAATTCCTATCTCTGTTAGAACATATATGTTTACTGAAGCATGCAATAGTGTTTAAACTATCAGAAGAGAAAAATAGATTTCATTTGAATAATATAGTTGGATATAAGAAATCTGAGGAACACAATAATTTATATGTGTAACTAATTTGTATCATAATGAAAATCTAAGGAAATAAACTGTTAATTAGCTAAGTGGTAAATTAGAAGAATACCATGCTAAAAGTAGCTATTACGGCTAGGATTTAACTTCTAGTATTATCTAGAAAAATTTAGTGAGTATGCGTTGGTATTTAACGTTGGATTTCATGGTAACCGACTCATTAAAATCACAGCAGATATTATCTTCGAAATAAAATTGTGGTAGAAATGGCATATTGTAATGGTTAGTATGAGAAGTTAACAAAAGAAAACGACTACTAAATTAATGGAGATCTGTTACAAGGGAAGTGACAAAAATATACCCTATAGGTAGTTGTGGGATATCAAAAACAAAACATTTGGAATAAACATAACTATACACTGAGTTCTGAAATGTTTTAGCCAAAAAAATATGAAATAAATAAACTGAGTATTAAATCCATTACTGGGTAGCGAGCTAACCCAGATATATATATATATATATATATATATATATATATATATATATATATATATATATATATAGGGACACAGTTCAGTCCATATTTAAAAATACATACTACATCTGAATGGAAAATTTAAATAGTTCCCTGGTAATATTATACAGTTCGGTCAATAGTAAACTAGCAGTCAAAGCACTATGAAAAACCCAATGACCAAAGAAACGTGACGGGTAACCACGAAGACATATCAACCAACCTAGGAAAAGCGTAAGGGAGTTAGAATCGGAGGAGTACCATCAAGAAACGAACAAAGCGTAAATTCAATAGTCGAATGGGGTTGAACTCGTACCTGCATTGGGGAACAGTATACCCAAATGTCAGTCTCATCCTTTCAGATAATCGAAATTATGCTTTTTATGAAAACAAAAATGACATAGGATAACGAAATCACCTGTATAGTATTTGGCTGCCATTCCAGAGTAGACGAAATAGACACTTTCGAAACTAAATCTCGAGAGTTCATTGTCTCAGCTATGCACATATGAGAATGTCAATAATGCCAAGAATAGTAAGGCTTTCTCATTAAACGAATAATGGAATGGAACCACAAATCAAATAGAAATGAAAGTTTGCAAAGGGGATTCATAAAAGATTTAGGGAGAGTCAGTATACCAAAGCGTTGTCCACCTGAGACATTGGTAAACCTTACGCATGGAAATAAATCTCCACAAAATCCCACATAACACGTTTAAACTTCAAAAGCTCTGTCGCGTAGAAAATAGGAGAGAAGTAACTCGAAAGTCATAATGTACAAGAGTTATGAAAATACTAGCAGTCGAAGAAATTTTATTTTAAATCTGAGAGAGATAAAATCAAAAAAAATATCTTTGCTAGATGTTCAATAATCCAATAACTAATCCACTAAACGATTTCTGAGACTCTAAATTCCAAAAACGCAAATCTAAAACCGACATTCAAAGCAAACGAAAGGATCCATAACATACCCATCGATCTTGACAACGAATCTGAAGGGATAACCAAGTAATGGCGTCGTTGCAAATTTGAGCATATTCGTGGAGGAACAAGAGGGTTTCTCTTTAGAAACCTCGGTGAAGAAAGGAATCCCAATTATATTGAATCTGCAACTTAAGAACACCTGGAACGAAAAGGAAAGCGTAAGATCTCATCACCCTACACGTGGCACGATCTACGGGATTCGTATTCACCATAAAGACTTCACCATGAAATTCTCGAGGCAATTTACTTTCAACCAGATCGATTTACACCAAGTCTGAATGACATTAATGAGACTCGACAACGAAAAGTAAAACGAGGTCTCGAAACGAGTAAACCCCTTTCAAGTTGGCATGTTTTAAACATATCCCATTTAGTGCTTATTAAATCACTATAAGGAAAGTTAAATATGAAGTCGAGTAATAGTACTTGAATATCCTCAGAGGTCAACTCGAAATCGAATGTCAGAAACCTCGATAATTGTTTGTAGCCCAATATCAAATCGTTTTAATGTTTGATGTCAAATATCAAAGTAAGGAAGTTAGGTACATAAGTATTACCTAGGTAATGCATTAAGTAGAAATATGGAAATTGTATAGATTTAAATTAAATAAATAAAATTAGAATGGAATCTATGTAGATTTATGAAGAGAATATGTTGAGAGTTGTAATTGAAGTTACTTGTTAAAAAAAAAAAAATTGAAACTTGGGAGACATTACAAATGGTATCAGAGCTCATGTTAGAAAAACTGGGCTGTTGTTGTGCTCACTGTGTAAATTAAATTTGTTTTTGAAAAAAAAACTTTGTTACTGATGTTGTTTTGTTTTTAGTATACAAAGGTATTGAAACTAAAAAGGCAATGGCTGAAGGAGATGAAATTTATGTTGATCTGGGTGATGGAGATAACATGCCAGATCCCAATTATCCTTTGATGGCTATGTTGCACAGGTTGCAATGGGATATGGCCGAGCTAAGAAGCTAGAATGACAGGCTGTCATTAGCCAATGAGGAGCAGGAAAAGTTGATAAGAGAACTGACCTCGCAAAACAGCCAAGAAGGTGAAGGTTCCAAAAAGAGAAGGAAAGGCAAGTTCTCAGATGATTCTGAGGAAGATGACACTACTTGACATCAGTCTAAACAGAAGAAGGAATTACAAGGTGAATTCCAAAAAATTAAACCTCCCTCCTGTGATGGAGAGAAGGAGGAAGATGCTGAGGCATGGCTGTTGAATATGATTAAGTATTTTCAGGTCTACGAATATGAAAGAAATCTGAAGGCCAGATTAGCTATCTACCAGTTGCAGGGTAAGGCTACCTTGTGGTGGGAGGAGACAAAAATGGTTCATGCCATTGATGAAAAGACAGTGACTTGGGAAGATTTCCAAGTCAAGTTTAAAAACCGCTATTTGAACAAACACTATTATGATGATAAAGAAAAGGAGTTCCACGAACTCATATTTGGACAGCTCACCATAGATGAGTTTGTCACCAAGTTTACAAATCTTTTAAGGCATGTTCCTTATATTCGTGAAGAGAAGGCAAAGGTACAAAGGTTTTTGAACTATTTTCCTATTCTATACAAGGAGAAAATAGAGTTCGATAATCCAAAACCTATGGATGAAGCGGTGAGGAAAGATAAATTATGCTACCAGCAGTTTAAAGGAAAGAGTGAACATGGAAAGAAACAGAAACCAACTTACTTGAATAACTTTGGTAGGGATCATTAGTGGAAAAAATTTAACAAGCGAAAGGTAAGTCAAACTACTCAGTCCCAAGTTGGGTCAAAAAAAATAGATGGGGATAATAAGAAGGAAGGAATAGTCAAAATGCGGGAAGCTTTGAAATGTTGGGGTTGCGGAGAACCTCATCTGTTGAGGGACTGTCCACACATAAATATTCAGATGATTATGAAAGGTAGAGAAGATGCCATAGTAAATGATATCGCAAGGAACATACCCACTATCAGTGCAGCCTTGGAGAACCGGCAAGCAGAACACCAGGCTATGATGGTCGAGATGGAAGGTAATATTTCAGACCAATCTGTTACAGTTTTAATTTATCCAGGTGCTTCTTCGAGTTACATTAGTCCATAAGTTGTAGAAAAATGAAATCTCAAAACTGAAAAATTTCAACAGTCTTGGTTGGTCCAGTTAGCCACTGGCACCAAGCGAAAAGTAACTCATAAGTTACCTCAAACAGCAATTAAGTTAAATGATTTTCAGACAAAAGTAAATTTAAACATTCTTCCCTTAGGCTCATATGATTTTCTGATAGGAATGGACTGGTTAGAAAAAAAAATAGGCTATGATGAACTGTTGGGATAAAACTCTACATTGCATAGATGAGGAAGGGAGACACTTTATACTCAAAGCAAAACCAAAACCAATCTCTGTAAGACAAATATAAACTCTAAAATTAAAAATAATAACTATAAAAGGATATCAAGTATATGTTGTACATGTTGAATAATTAGGACAACAACCTGAAGAAAACCTGCTAGACCCTTTACCAGTGGTAAGATAATTTAAAGAAGTTTTTCCAGATGAGATTCCTTATATTCCCCCCAAAAGAGAGATTGATTTTTCAATTGATTTGGTACCAGGCGCAACACCTATTTCTAAAGCTCATTACCAGATGAGCCCCCCTAAACTTATGGAGTTAAAAATGCAATTACAAGAATTGCTGGATAAAGGTTACATCAGACCAAGTGTATCTCCTTGGGGAGCACCGGTGCTATTTGTGAAAAAGAAGGATGGAACCTTCAGAATGTGCATTGAATACCGTCAACTGAATAGGTTGACAATCAAAAATAGGTACCCATTGCCCAGAATAGATGACCTTTTTGATCAGGTGAGAGGGGGTTCAGTATTTTCTAAGATCGATCTGAGGACTGGTTATCACCAACTCAGAACTAAGGAGGAACACATCAGTAAAACAGATTTTCGAACCAGGTATGGTCACTACGAATTTGTAGTCCTACCTTTTGTTTTGAAAAATGCCACTGCCACTTTTATGTGCCTAATGAACAACATTTTGAACAAGTACTTAGATAAATTTGTACTAGTTTTCATATATGATGTTCTATTCTATTCAAAAAGTGAGGAAGAGCACAAAGAACACTTAAGGATAGTTTTACAGGCTTTGAAAGAGAGCCAGTTATATGCCAAATTCAGTAAATGTGAATTTTATAAAGACAAGATTCAATATTTGGGGCATATCATTTCTGAACAAGGATTGGCTATTGACCCTGAGAAAATAAAGGCTATTATAGAATGGCCGGTGCCAACCGAGGTTTTAGCAGTAAGATCATTTATGGGGATTGCAGGTTATTATCGAAGTTTTGTGGAAAGATTTTTTGTAATAGCATATCCCATAACTTCCCTGCAGAGAAAAGGCACCAAATTTGAGTGGACTGAAAAATTCCAAAACAGCTTTGAACAACCAAAATTAAAACTTACTACAGCCCCTATACTGAAAATTACAGATCCTGACGAAGAGTTTGTTGTGTGTACGGATGCATGTAGAGAGGGATTGGGAGGAGTTATATTGCAAGAAAATTTTGTTACTGCATATGAGTCTAGAAAACTTAAGAAACATGAACATAATTACAGTGTATATGATATGGAATTGGCTGCTGTAATACATGCCTTGAAGATGTGGCAACATTATCTTCTTGGAAAAAAATTTACATTGATGACGGATCATATTAGTCTCAATTATTTCTTCTCTCAAACAAATTTTAATGCTCGACAATCAAGATGGTTGTATTTTCTGAGTGAATTTGATATGCAAATAAAACATATCAAAGGGAAAGAAAACAAAATTGCTGATGCGCTAAGCAGAAATGCTCACCAAAACATAAGTAGCATTGGGAGTAGTGCTAGTTTTTACCTAGAAGAATTAGTTAAGAATGTAGCGGGTCAAGATCCCAACTATGAAGATCTACAATTGAAAATGTTGAAAAAGGAAATGGCTGAGTACACCCAAAACCAGAAAGGGGTGATCTGCTATAAAAACAGATTGTATATCCCCAATGTGGAGTCTTTGAAAAAAGAAATCCTGGATGAATATCATAAACAGCCATATTCAGGACATCCTGGATACCAGAAAATGCTTACAGCCTTGAAAAATAAATTTTTTTGGCTAGGAATGAAAAAGGATAGGAATGAAAAAGGATGTAGCAAACTATTTAGCTAGATGTAGGGAATGTCAAATGGTCAAAGTTGAACATCTGCATCTAGCCAATCTTTTAAATCCCTTGCCAATTGCAGAATGGAAATGGGACACTGTTTCTATAGATTTTATAATCGGGTTACCCAGAACAAAGTATCAGCATGACTCAGTGATGGTAGTAGTTGATACTTTAACAAAGGTTGCACACTTCATACCTGTAAAATCTACTTTTGGGATAGCCCAAGTAGCAGATGTATTCCTAAAAGAAACAGTAAGGCTACACGAGGTGCCAAAGATGATTATTTCAGATAGAGACGCTAAGTTCATAGCCGCCTTTTGGAAAGGTCTATTTGGGGGTATGGGCACTAAATTGAATTTCAGTACTGCTTATCACCCTCAGACGGATGGTCAAACAAAGAGAACAAATCAGATTCTGGAGGATATGCTGAGAATGTATGTGATGGATAGGCCATCAAAATGGGAAGACTACTTTCATTTAGTCGAATTTTATTACAACAATAGCTATCAATCCTCCATAAAAATGAGTCCATTTGAAGCACTCTACGGAAGAAAGTGTCGTACTCCTTTAAGTTTGAGCCAACCTGAAGATAGGCTAGTCTTGGGGCCCGATACTCTACAAGAAATGGAAAGGATTGTCAAACAAATACAGAGAAACATCAAGATAGCACAAGATCGGAAAAAAATATATGCTGATAAGAAGAGAGTGCATCGAGAGTTCAAAGTGGGTGATCATGTGTATCTTCGTATTAAATCCAAAAAGAGCACACTTTATGCTGGAAGTTGTGCAAAATTAGCTCCTAGATATTGTGGGCCTTTTGAGGTATTAGAAAGGGTGGGACCAGTGGCTTATAAGCTGGCCTTACTGCCCCATGTTAAAGTTCATGATGTGTTTCATGTTTCGTTATTAAAAATATATCTACATGATGCTTCTCACATTGTTGATTGGAATGTGATACAGGTGGAACCAGAAGGGGAGTTCCTTCTAGAGCCGCTTCAAATATTGGAGCGGGAAGAAATTGAATTGAGAAATTGAATAGTAGCCAGAGTAAAGGTGCAGGGGAAGCACTTTACTGCTGAAGAAGCTACGTGCGAAATAGAATCTGAGATGATGGAAAAATATCCATATCTATTTTCAAAAAAATAAACTCTAGTAGTTAGTCGTTAACACCGAGGACGATGTTTGTTTTCAGAGGGAGAATATGTAACACCCCTAGTTTTATGTTTTTCAAGTTAGACATTTGAACTTCAATCCAAAAGGGAGTGGACCCCAATGGATAATTATTGTGTGGATGCAATTAATTAATTATTTGTGAAAAATAAATAAAATACTTTCTGTGCATTATGACCAAACAAGGTTTTTGAGATCACTTGCCAAATCCATGAGGTATGGAAAGAGGCTAAGACTTTCCCCAAAATTATTTCAAAAATCCTTGAAAGAATTTATTTCTAATTTAGATTTTTGAGGAAAAAACTAAATTTCCCCAATGATGAGGAAAGTAGTTGGGAAGAGGTAAAAAGCTGGAAAAGCAGAAAGCAGCTTTAAGGACCCTAAATAAGGGAAGCCTAGGCAAACATAAATAAAAGTATCCTGAAATTGTAGACGCAGAATTAGAAACATGCTTTGGGGAGCATAAGCTTAAATAAGCTATTGCAGAACAGATTGGGGTTGGTATGTTCTAGGAGAGGATCCCAGCTCGGGGGTGAGTTCTGGTGACATAAGAACTCTAAGGTTGGGAGGATTGGTCATCTGCAGAAGTGGTATGTTCACAATTTTTATGAATGGCTAAAATACCTGCTATTGTGCAATATTGTTAATTGTTTTAGATGTTATTTTAAACCAAATTTCTGAAGTTGGATTTCCTTACTTTTAATAGAATTAAACAGAAGAAATAACTCTTCTAACTTTCTGTATTGTAGTAGGAATAAAATTCTAAGGAACACTATCAGCCAAAATCTCTAAACCATAGTCTGGTTTAAATCTGGAGATATTAAAATAATTCCTTAGATATTAAAATAGATTCCCATACTCAAATGAAATGTTGTAACTTTAATCTGCTTCTAAAATAAATATTTATATGTACAGGAAAGATACATAGAATACTTAGTGTTATATTAACTCATGCCTTTAATTTATCATATTTAATTGATTAAATCCAATAAATACAGTAGCATGGTTGAATAAGTTCAAACATCCATCGTCAAGAATGTCAAAACCTGTACTAAGGCTTGGATATGGAGATAGGAAAATCTGATATTCTGTTTAAGAAGTAACATTAATTTATATATTCTGTCTAATGAAAAAAGTGAAGAACACGAGAGATACAACTAAATAAATTTTAGGGTATCAGTAGAGAAATTATGGTGGAAATTCAGTGAATATGTAAAATAGTTAATAAATCAAGTTCTATTACTGAGGACAAACGGTTGATAGTAGACAAGAAAAAAATAGCATTTTGAAATAAACATACTCTTTTCAGCATAATAGCAAGTTACAACTGAATCAGAATATTTCCTAGATCTTACAGAAAGGAAAAGTACATATTATTGTATGGAACAATAATCCTAACAATAATACTATTGAAATTACCTATACAAGTAAGGATACAAAGTGAAGCCTAAAACCTACAATAGTATTAGTCCACTGATAAATACTATCCACCAGAAATGAATTAGAAACCAGTTGGATATGATCTATTCTATTAGATATATTTATTATTAGAGAAATAAAATAAAACCTGAGTATGTAAACATAACATAAATTTTTAAATGTAAGAATCTGGAAACTAAAATGAGAAAAATTGAAATATGGATAGAACTGTAATAGAGTTAACGATCTACTTATATATATATATGAATCGTACTTATATGATTAGATCTTTTTAAGAAAAAAATTAATTGCATTCATGTTTACCAAAACACTAACCAGAATTGAAATAAACTCATAATTCCTATTGCTATTAGAACATATATGTTTACTGAAGCATGCAATAGTGTTTAAAATATCGGAATAGAAAAATAGATTTCATTTGAATAATATAGTTGGATATAAGAAATCTGAGGAACACAATAATTTATATGTGTAACTAATCTGTGTCATAATTAAAATCTAACGAAATAAACTGTTAATTAGCTAAGTGGTAAATTAGAAGAATACCATTCTAAAAGTAGCTATTACGGCTAGGATTTAACTACCAGTATTATCTAGACAAATTTAGTGAGTATGCGTTGGTATTTAACGTTGGATTTCATGGTAACCAACTCATTAAAATCACAGCTGATATTATCTTCGTAAATAAAATTGTGGCAGAAATGGCATATTGTAAAGGTTAGTATGAGAAGTTAACAAAAGAGAATGACTACTAAATTAAAGGAGATTTGTTACAAGGGAAGTGACAAAAATATACCCTACAGGTAGATGTGGGATATCAGAAACAAAATATTTGGAATAAACATAACTATACACTGAGTTCTGAAACGTTTTAGCCAAAACAATATGAAATAAATAAACTTAGTAGTAAATCCATTACTAGGTAGCGAGCTAACCTAGATATCTATATATATATATATATATATATATATATCTATAGAGAGAGAGAGAGAGAGAGAGAGAGGGACAAAATTCAGTCCATATTTAAAAATACATACTACATCTAAATGGAAAAGTTAAATAGTTCCCTGGTAATATTATACAGTTTGGTCAATAGCAAAATAGCAGTCAAAGTGCTATGAAAAACCCAATGACGAGAGAAACGTGACGGTTAACCATGAAGACATATTAACCAACCTAGGAAAAGCGTAAGGGAGTTGGAATCGGAGGAGTACCATCAAGAAAAGAACAAAGCCTTAATTCAATAGTCGAATGGGGTTGAAATCATACCTGCATTGGAGAACAGTATACCCAAATGTCAGTCCAATCCTTTCAGATAATCGAAATTATGCTTTGTTTGGAAACAAAAGTGACATAGGATAACGAAGTCACCTGTATAGTGTTTGGCTGCCATACTAGAGTAGAAAAAATAGACACTATCGAAACTAAATCTCGAGAGTTCATTGTCTCAGCTACGCACATATGAGAATGCCAATAATGCCAAGAACAGTAAGCCTTTCTCCTTAAACGAATAATGGAATGGAACCACAAATCAAATCGAAATGAAAGTTTGCAAAGGGGATTCGTAAAATATTTAGGGAGAGTGAGTATACCAAAGCGTTGTCCACCTGAGATGTTGGTAAACCTTACGCATGGAACTAAATCTCCACGAAATCCCACATAACACGTTTAAACTTCAAAAGCTCTGTCGTGTAGACAATAGGAGAGAATTAACTTGAAAGGCATAATGTACAAGAGTTATGAAAATACTAGAAATTGAAGAAATTTTATTTTAAATCTCAGAGAGATAAAATCGAAAAAAATATCTTTGCTGGATGTTCAATAATCCAATAACTAGTCCACTAAACGATTTCTGAGACTCTAAATTCCAAAAACGAAAATCTAAAACCGACATTCAAAGCAAACGAAAGGATCCATAACATACCCATCGATCTTGACAACGAATCTGAAGGGATAACCAAGTAATGGCGTCGTTGCAAATTTGAGCATGTTCATGGAGGAACAAGAGGGTTTCTCTTTAGAAACCTCAGTGAAGAAAGGAATCCCAATTACATTGAATCTGCAGCTTAAGAACACTTGGAACGAAAATGAAACCCAAAGATCTCACCACCCTACAGGTGGCACGATCTATGGTATTCATATTCACCATAAAGACTTCACCATGAAATTCTCGAGGCAATTTACTTTCAACCAGATCGATTTACACCAAGTATGAACGACATTAATGAGACTCGAAAACGCAAAGTACAACGAGGTCTAGAAACCAGTAAACCCCTTTCAAGTTGGCGTGTTTTAAACATATCCCATCTAGTTCACATTAAATCACTATAAGGAAAGTTAAATATGAATTCGAGTAATAGTACTTGAATATCCTCAGAGGTCAAGTCGAAATCGAATGTCAGAAACCTTGATAATTGTTTGTAGCCCAATATCAAATCGTTTTAATGTTTGATGGCAAATATCAAAGTAAGGAAGTTAGGTACAGAAGTATTACCTCGGTATGGTTATCGAATGTTATCATTGCAAGTGTAATATGTATTAGGTGGACGTTAATCGTTAGTGAAAGTTGAGGTTGATAAAATAAATACGTTGTATAATTTAGACCTCTAAAATGATGATACTCTCTGAAATTAAATCGAGACTATCAATTGGAGGTAATGCATTAAGTAGAAAGATGGAAATTGTATAGATTTAAATTAAATAAATAAAATTAGAATGGACTCTATGTAGATTTATGAAGAGAATATGTTGAGAGTTGTAATTGAAGTTCCTTGTTAAAAAAAAAAAATTGAAACTTGGGAGACATTACAAGTAAGAAGTTTTGATGTGAATATTTTGGGTGCATGATTGCTAGTTCTACAAAGTCCTCTATATGACTAATCAGTTATGATGAATATCTTAGGTTTCAACTAATTTTGAAATTTTTTTATCTTGTAAATTCAAAGATGATTTTATGGTGAGAACCCTATGAATTATGAATGCTCAAGAAAGGATAGCCAAAACGAAAAAATAGATGTTGATGAGGGTGCTTTGTGTGCATGAATTCTACTGTTGAAATGGTTTTCCCTTGAAAGAAAATTTAATAAAAAAATTTATTCTCTGTCATAATGGCAACACGAGCATGTTCCATCAATAATATAAATTATCAAATGTCACAAGCCAAATTGAAGGAAAATTGCATTCATTTTAGGCAAAGAATAATATGAAATTAATTTCCATGCCAGGACAAATTATGCAGAAAAAGTTTTTGAGTCAATACTTACCATTTGTTTCAGAGCCATAGCGAAGGTTGGATTTGAGAGTTTCCTCCCAAAGCAAGTGCTCTCTTGAGATGACATTGAATTAACTACCTTTGAGGGTTTCAAGGTCGCATTTCCAGACTTAGTTTATTTCTTTACTATACTTTGAGAGAGAGATATTATTTCATATATACCTTTCTATAACATCTTGCTTCCAAGTGAAATGGGCATTGTCACGCTATGAATTCCATTACCATGTAGTTTGGTATTTTTTAAACTTGACCTCTCACAAGTAAGGTTGTCATAACAAACTATTTCTCTTGCTATCCTCACTGACCATGACTAATTGCAAGAATATTTAGGGGATCTCTTTGAATTATGAGCAAGAAACATTATATTCACTCCAATACTCCCTTTTCTTACTCTAGCGAATCGCAAAGTTCTAGTATAAGGGGGCAAGGCACAAAGCTAGTTGTGTTGATCGCTAAAGGTGACCATCACCATTGCTAAACCATGTAGCCCTCCACCACTGCCCTAGATTGATAAGTTGTTAACACTTTACCTTTTTATTTCATAAACATGAAGCCAACCAAAGATGTTTATCATGTTCTTCTTTTTTCTTCTTTGTCACGTGTTTAAATATAGGAATAACACAATAAAGCATCTTGTCTCTAAATTAATAGTATAAACAACGAGAATACCTTAACACATGTTAAATCCCTTTTGGATTGTTTGTCAAAATTTCTATGTAGCAATAGACAATACCAGATCTAAGATTTATTATTTGTGCTAAAAACCATCCCATAAGCTAGCTTACATACTGTGGTTATTGGAAATTACAAGAACATGTTCTACACCTTATAAGGGAATACTATCTATGCAAAAAAATGTCTTTTTTTGACACATACCAACTATGAAAAAATAGATCACATTGCCAATAAATAATGATTACATAGTCTACTTAGTAATGAATTTCAACTTAGAAACTTCTACATATATGAATAGTTGCATTATAAAACCCAATTTTCAAATGAATCAAGAATTTAGGAAATGGAATTATTTTAATGATCATGAATAACCATAAAACAATAATGGGACAAAAGAAAATTATTAGCATGAAATAAAACAAAAGGTGGGGGTAGGGCTCACTGAACAACTTCATAAGATATCAAACAAGAAAATGACAAAATGATAAAGAAGAAATATTTAGGATAATTTGAAAATGTCAACCCTAGGAATTTTGAATGGTCCAACAAGGACAACCAAGAACAATAAGAAGCTGATGATGTGAATAATTTTGGTGTGATGATTTTTGGTGCTACAAAGTAATCTAATTGACTAGTCAACTATAATGAAGATCTTAGGTTTCAATTGATTTGGAACTTTTTTAATCTTGCAAATTTCAAGATGAAGTTACGGTGAGAACCCTACTAATTATGAATACTCAAGAAAGGATATACAAGGACAAAAAAGGTTTGTGATGAGGGTGATTTGGGTGCATTAATGGTGCTACTGAAATGGCTTGATGCTGAAAGAAAATTTAATAAAAATTTTCTTCTCTGTCACAATTGCAACACAAGCATGTCCCATCAATATGAATTATCAAATGTTTCAAGCCAAATTGTAAGGCAAATTACATTAATTTTAGGAAAAATAGGAATATGACATTAAGGTCCATGCTAGGAAAAGATATGCAGAAAAGCTTGTTGAGTCAATACTAACCATGTGTTTCCGACCCAGAGTGAAGTTTGGATTTGAGAGTGTCCTCCCAAAGCCAATGCCCTCTTGAGATGACATTGCATTCACTGTCTCTTAAGGTTGCAAGGTGGCATTGACAGACTTACTTGATTGCTTTACTATACTTTGAGAGATAGATCCCCTTTCATCTATAAATTTCTCTACCATCTTGTTGGCAAGTGAAATGGGTATTGTCACACTGTGAATACCATTACCATGTAGTTTTGTATTCTGCAAACTAGACCTATCACCAGTAGGTTGTCATACCAAAATATTTCTCTTGATCTACTCAGTGACCATGGCCAATTGCAATAATATTTAAGGGGTATATTTGTATTATGATTAGGAAACATTTTATTTGCTCTCATACTCCCTCTTCTTGCTCTATATAATTGTAAAGTTATAATAGAACGAGCCATGGGACATAGCTACTTGTGTTGATAACTAAAGGCGAGCATCACCATATCTATACCATGTAGCCCTCCACCACTGCCGCAGATTGATAAGTTATTAACACTTTCCCTTGTTATATCGAAAAAAAATAAGCCAGCCAAATATTTTTATAATTTTCTTCTCTATTCTTCTCTGTCACCTGCTTAAATATAGGAATAACACAATAAAGAAGATTGTCTCTACTTTAATAATATAAATAATTAGAATACCCTAACAAGTATTAAATCCCTTTTGGAACACATGTAAACCATGCTATGTAGCACTAGAAAGTAACATATATGAGATTTACTATTTTTTCTAAAATCCATCCCACAAGCCAGTTTACATACTCTGGTTATTGGAAATCAAAATAACATGTTCTACACCTGACAAGGGCATACTCACTCTGCAAAAATAGGTATTTTGTGATGCATAGTGACTCTCAAAAAATAGATCACAGTGCCAATAGATAATGATTACATATTTTAAGTAGTAATTAAATTCAACTGAGGCACTACTACATATACGAAGAGATGCATTAGAAAACCCTATTTTCAAATTAAGAAAGAATTTAAGAAATGGAATTATTTTATGTTCATGAATAACCATAAAATATTAATGGGAAAAAATAAATTTATTAGCATGCAATATAAGACAAGGTGTGGGGGGGGGGGGGTGGAGGAATAACTGAACAACTTCATAAGGTATCAAACAAAAAAATGATAGAATGAGAAAGAATCAATATTTAGGACAATGTACAAATGTGAACCCTAGGAATTTTGAATGGACAACCACCACCAATAAGAAGCTGATGATGTTGAGGGGAAAAACAATAAACGAGAAAGAAGCAGGAAAAATAACTGAATTAGAAACTGAAGGATAAACACTTGGAAAATCTTATTAATCAAATGATTCTCTGTACTATACAAGCCTCTTGGGCCATCTTATTTAACCTGGGCTTATTTCATTATTCCAACTACATTTCCTTATTCAAACTACATTTCATTATTCTAACTACATCAATAGGTAATAAGTAAATTTGCCCAGAATTACTTATTTACATTTTGTTGTCATATTTTAACAAACTCCACCTTGACAAAAATTTTCCTAATCCCTTGCCCATGCCCATTCATCATCTTTTCTGCAATCTGAGAGAAGCAAGACACCATCTTAGCTTCTCTACTGTAACTGGCTTCGTGAATATATCTGCATGATTTTCCTGTGTGCGAACATTATTGAGAACTAATTTGCCGCCTTCAATTACATGTCTCACGAAATGATACCTTACATAGATGTGCTTGGTCTTGCTGTGACAGGTTGGATTTGTAGCCAAATGAATAGTGCTCTGATTGTCACAAAACAAATTCACTTTCTCCTGAATCCTTCCAATCTCATCAAGCAGAACTTTTAACTATATTGCCTCTTTATAGGCATCTGAAGCATCTATATACTCTACTTCAGTAGTGGACAAAGCAACTGTCTCTTGAAGCTTTGACATCTAGCTGATTACTCCAGCTGCAAGAGTAAAAAAATAACCTGTAGTAGACCTCCTTTTGTCCAAATCACCTGCATAATCAGCATCCACATATCCGTATATTGAACCTTCACGGCCATCAAAGCTGATGCAATGGTCACTTGTGCCTCTCAAATACCGAAGCACCCATTTCACTACTCGCCAATGTTCTTCCACTGGATTTTCCATGAACCTACTAGAAAATCCAACTGCATGTGAAATGTCAGGTCCTGTAGATACAATCACATACATTAAGTTTCCTACCACATTTGCATATGGTACACGAGACATATACTTCTTTTCTTCATTATTTCTAGGACTTAAATCCGAAGAAAGATTTAAATGGGAAGCTAATGGAACATTAAAAGGTTTCACATTGTTCATACCAAACTTTTCAAATACTTTCTCCACATACTTCTCCTGTGATAACCAAAGCTTACTATTCCTCCTGTCTATGTGTATCTCCATGCCCAAGATATGTTTTACCACTCCAAGATCCTTCATTTCAAATGTCCAAGAGAGATGATCCTTTAACTTGTTGATCTCTTCCATGCTTTTGCTTGCAATAAGCATATCATCAACATACAACACCAAGATAATGAATATGCCATTGAAAATTTTGAAGAATACACAATGATCATACTCACTTCTGATAAAATTATGGCTCACCATGAAGGAATTAAACTTCTTGTACCATTTCCTGGGTGACTGCCTCAGGCCATACAATGATTTCCTAAGCTTGCAAACTTATCTTCTGCTACGACCTTGTACAAAACCTTCTACCTGATCCATGTATATCTCTTCATCTAAATCACCATGAAGAAAGCTTCTTTTAACATCTAACTGTTCTAACTCAAGGTCAATTAAAGCAGTTAGTGCTAACAAAGTATGAATAGAAACAAGTTTAACTATTGGTGAAAACATCTCATGAAAGTCAATACCTTCAACCTAAGAATACCCTTTTGTAACCAATCTCGCCTTATACCTCTCGATACTTCCATCAAATTTCCTTTTCAACTTGAAGACCCATTTGCACCCAAAAACACTTCTCCCATCAGGAAGTTCTACAAGATCCCAGGTATTGTTCTTGGCTAAGGAGTCCATTTCTTCTTCCATAACCTTTTTCCATATCTTGCTATCTGCAACATCTACTGCTTCCTGATAACAAGAAGGTTCCCCATCTTCAGTAATCAATGAAAAATATGAAGCAAAATCTTCATACATTTTAGGTGTTTTTCTTTCCCTTGTAGACATTCCTAGAGTGACTGGTTGTTGAATTGGTTATGGAATTTCTCCAGTTTCCTTTGCTTATCCACCTTCTTCATCAGAAGTCTCTTCTTCCTTTCGACTTTCTGAAAAAGGTTTAGTCTCCAAATGAATCTGCTGACTTGGTGATACCTGCTCCTATTCAACCTTTTCAACATCTGATTTTAAAAGAGAATATTCATCAAATGTTACATCTCTACCAATGACTATCTTCCGTGAAGAAGGATCCCACAACCTATATCCCTTCACTGAATAATTATATTCAACAAAGACACAACATTTCAATTTTGGATCTAACTTTGAATGTAGATTTCTAGGAATAAGAGAATAGGCATCACAACCAAAAATATTCAAATGCGAATAATCACAAGACTGACCCGACCAAACTTCTTCAGGAATTTTACAGTTTATTGCAACTGAAGGTGATCTGTTAACTAAGTAACAAGCAGCGGATACTGCTTCTGCCCACAACTCCTTTTGTAAGTTAGAATTACTAATCATGCTTCTAGCTCTTTCCATAAGAGTCTAATTCATCCGTTCAGCAACGCCATTTTTCTGAGGAGTATAAACAGGAGTTTTATGTCTAACAATCCCTTCATCCTTACAAAATTGTTCAAATTCTAAAGACGTAAATGCACCTCCATAAGACACAGTAGGAGATGGTCCCCACAGATCAGAATGAATGTAGTCCAAAATTTGCTTACTATTATGATTTCCAGTCTTGAACGATTGTTTACATTGTTTACCAAACACACAATATTTACAAAAATCCAATTTCAAGGATTTCAAATCAGGAAGAAACTTGTGTTTCATCAGTACCTGAAGACCTTTATCGCTCATGTGACCCAACCGCTGATGCCATAGATGAGGACTTTCTTATGCTTTCTCTAATACGATCGTTGTTTCACTAACATGAGTGCTTCCTTTGAGTTTGTACAGATTTCCGAACTTTTCAGCCTTCATCACAACCAAGGCTCCTTTTGAGACTTTCAACACTCCATTCTGACCTGTAAATTTATAACCACTCGAATCCAAAACTCCCAAGGAAATCAAGTTTTCATTTAGATCAGGTACATGCCTAACATCAAATAATGTTTTAAATGTACAATCATACATTTTAATTTTTACATTACCAATCCGAACAGTGTGACAAGATGCATTATTTACCATGAAAATAGAACTACCATCTACAGTTTCATATGAAGTAAACCAACTTCGGTGCGGACTCATATCATGAGAAGCATTAGAGTATAATAGTCAATTATCAGCATCTTGAGAGACATTACAGACAGGGAGAGATTCATCAATTAAAACCTCATAAACCATACTTGAATCAACCCGATTTTCTTCCTTGTTATGGTTCTCCGATTCCTTCCATTTCCAACAATCTTTCTTGAGGTGTCTGAGTTTATTGCAGTACCAGCACTTGGCCTTACACTTCTTTCCACCCTTTGACTTCGATTTGGAAGAACCTCTTGTTTTCTCCACCCTTTCCTTTTGACCGACCTCTAGCTACCATGGCTTCAGGTGCAGATGTCTCAATGCTCGATTTTCTTCGTACCTCTTCAGATAAGAGAGCACCCACAATAGATTCAAGTTTTAATGAATCGGAAGTGCTCAAACTGATTGAGGTCACGAAGTGATCCCATGACTCAGGCAGGGAACACAACAAGGTTATTTCCTTGTCTTCTTCCTCCATTTTTACATCCATATCATACAACTGGAAAATAAGCGTATTAAAAACATTTAAGTGATCTGCAATTTTCTTACCCTCCATCCGAAGACTGTACAATTGTATTTTTAAATAGATTCTATTTATCAAAGATTTTTTCATATACAGTGTTTCCAATTTTTTCCACAACACTGCAGTTGTACTCTCTCCAACAATATTGAAGAGTACTTCATCTGCCAAACATAACTGAATGGTACTGAGAGCTCGGGCATCCAAGTCTTCCCAGTCCAAATTTTTCATGCTTGCTAGTTTTCTATTTACCTCGTCTAATGGTTTATGCAACCCTTGTTGCACCAGCAAATCCCTAACCTTCAATTTCCACAGAGAAAAATTGTTTTTACCGGTGAATTTATCCACCTCAAATTTTTTGTTTGTCATTTTCGCCATTTCTCCCTCCTAGGGTTTCATATTTCCCTTCTATAAATTTAAAAAAAAATCCCCTCTTCTTCTAGGGTTTCAAGATTTCCCCTCTTCTTCTAGGGTTTCAAGGGTTTCATATATTTTCCCCTATTCATCTAGGGTTTCAAGAGATTTCAGATCTCTTCTTTTTCCTACTAATTTAAAATAGAAATGGAAAAATTACAATTTCTACTTTTTTTCTTCTTTCACTAAATCAATTCTTTTGAAGAAAAAAAAAATTGCACCCTTTTAAAAATAAACAATTTTTGTTCAAGCCCTTTTTCTCACACTGAACCCTTTAAAAAAAAGAAATTATGTTTCTCAAATTTCTGTTCAAACCCTTTTTCTCAAATTGAACCCTTGTCAATCTGTTCTATCTTTTAAAAAAAAAAAAAACTTTTATACGTCACAGAACCCTTCAATAAAAATATCTTTCAGGTAGTCAGCCTCCACTCAAATTTGATGAGCGTCCTTTGCAACTGGCTTCTCCAGTTCTAAATGCCAATGTTAATCAACCGCTGCAATGGCTTCGATAGCTTGTAGCGGTCTCCCTTGTGCTTCCGATAGAGCGTTCTCCTCGACAGCAGCAAGTCTGCTTTGCTGGTGTAATGAGGCCTCTCTTGTCACGACCCTTTCTCCAACGGTTGGATGACAAATCAATTGATGAAAAATAGCGGATTCTCTCGAGCAGATTCTTCTACAAATCGTGTAGCCATCGATAACCACTACAACCACTTCATAGGTTTGAATGCAGGTTTCTTCTCCCACGACGACAGGTAGGTTTGAACGCCAACCGCCAGTGCAACAAAATCGATTCCAATCTCAACTATGTTTTAGGCTTTGATACCACTTTTTGAGGGAAAAAACAATAAACGAGAAATAAATAGGAAAAATAACTGAATTAGAAACTGAAGGATAAACACTTGGAAATTCTTATTAATCAAATGATTATTTGTACTATATAAGCCTGTCAGGCCATCTTATTTAACCTGGGCTTATTTCGTTATTCCAACTACATTTCGTTATTCAAACTACATTTCGTTATTCCAACTACATCAATAGGTACTAAGTAAATTTTCCCAAAATTACTTATTTACATTTTGTTGTCATATTTTAACAGATGATGTGAATAGTTTGGATTCATGGCTTTTGGTGTTGTAGAGTACTCTATCTGATTCATCATTTATGATGAATATCTCAGGTTGCAACTGAATTTTAACTTTTTTGATTCTATAAATTACAATATGAAGTTACTGTGAGAACCCTAGGAATTATGAATACCCCAGAAAGGATAGCCAAGGCCAAATAAAGTTTGGTGATGAGGGCTCTTTTGGCGCACGAATGTTACTACAGAAATGGTTTTCTGCTGAAATAACATTTAATAAAAAAGTTATTTTCCGTCACAATTGCAACACAAGCGTGTTCAGTCAGTATGAAATGTCAAATGTCGCCTGCCAAATTGTAAGGAAAACTGAAAATGAATGGGACTGAAAGAAGTAGGAGCAGGGTTACTCCATTGTATCGAGTACGATTTATTCATATATTTCATTCCTTAATATTATATTATAATGTTTTTTGATACTACACTAGAAAGAGCAATGTATACTACTTGAGAGTGGTGAGAAATCCTTTTGTTGGCTTCTGCTCTTGACAGCTTTCTTTAACCATGGAAATGGAACCCACAAGAACTGGTTTTTAATGCATCTCAATATTTCTTATTTTTCTCTTTCAATTAGATATTATTTTTATTTGGGCTTCTGAGATCTTGTCTCTCTTCATTTAGTATACTGGTGGGTTCCTCCAGGTTGTGTAGTTTTCAAGGCACTTCACTTTCTTCTACATCATCTTTCGTTGCTTCTTCTTACATTCTCAATTGTACTTCTCCTCTTTCCCAATTCTTTGTCATACTTCATGTATTTTTATTGTTTCTTCCACTTATTCATCTCTATCTACACCCAAAATATTGATCAAGAATCTGGTGCATTTTTTTGCTGTGTTTCCAGCCTTGCTTCCATATGATCATCTGCAAGGATATGCTTAGAGACATTTAACTGAAAGTTTGTTGGGTTATTTGATTCTCTTTGGATTTTTTTTTGCATCATCATTTTAATGAATATTATTGACTTCAACTTTCACCTTCAATCTTACTTCAAAGTTGGTTTTTTCTTTTTGCTACTAATTGATCTTCAACTCTAGGAATCCCAAACGTCCATATATATGATTCATTAGTTGATGGTGTGGATCATAGGATGTTTGAGGGGTTTTCTTAAATGTGAAACAATCACTTAGATCTTGGATCAACGTCGAGAAGATTGATTCATATATGCGATTGCAGCAGTAGTATTAATCGTACAGTGCAATCTATATCTCCTATCGGTTAAAGCGAGGACATTTTTTTTATGTCTGGAGAGAATTTTGTTGGAGAAGATTCCTTAAAAAATGAAAGAGAAGGCTGTATAGGGGACCCACTTGTATTTTTTTGAAAACTCTACACAACAGCAGCAACAGGAACCTAAGCGGTTAAAATAGACTCCCATATTTCTTTTTTTGTTATTATTTAGTACTAATTTATTCCTCAAACATGGACATGTCTACACAACCCCATGCAGCATCATCTTCTTCTTCCTCACAGTAACAACAACTAAAACAACCAGTGAATATAAATCATGGAGAATAAGAAGAGAATGAAAGTGCAGGAGGATTACCTTAACTTCAGAGTCCCATTCTCCCTTTAGTGACGAAGCAAATGCAATTACAAATAGCTCCCGTGGTCCATGCATCGACTCTCTGCGCATCTCCCTAGAAGCAGCTCGCAGTGGAACACGCATCAAGGATATGTGATCAATATCACTATTAGTATTATCAACAAGTGTATCCTCCACAGCTGGGAACTCATACAGAGCTCCTGGAGAAGAGGGAACTATTTTGCACCACCCTCACCAAGTTCCATATGACCCTGGCGACCAAGTTGGCAATCCCAAAGATAGGAGCGAAGGATCTGGATCTACATTTTTTATACACAGAAGTAATTTCTTGTGGTGGAATAGAAAGGGGAATTAATGAGAGGAAATGGAAGGAGATCACAGTAGTGATCAAATTTCCTCGAACTACAACAAATGCTTCATTTTTTCTTCGCAAATACTACACTAATTTGATCCACCATTTTGGGCAAGTGCACTTCTTTGAAGCCCACTGACCCTTGCTTCCTCCTTCATCAGTTCCCCACCCGAGCTCAATCCTAGCCATCCATCAAATCATACGTGTTGATTACACACGTTCGATTTCAGAGGATATTGAAGCAGATACCAGAACAAGGAAAATTGATTCTTTGATTCTGCACAAGCTCCTGGAGTGATATATGTAATCGTTGCAGTTGACCTTACATCTTGGGAGCATTATCACTGGTTATATTGATGGTAAACTTGACTATGCCTATCTTGTCTCTGTAATGGTGGGAATACGAAAAAAGAAGGGTGTACTCTACCATGTACCTCCTTCTGGCTCCAGACCACGGGGTGCAAGTGTGTCTACATTTATGAATAGTTAGGAGACGGAATTTAGAACTGTTATGCTGAATCAAAGACTAAGCGGGAAACGAAAGAGAAAAGAAATGTCAAGGAAGGATCCAAATGCCCCAATATAGAAAAAAACGAGCGAGGCTTAAGTCAGTTCAACTAGACAAGGATAGAGCGATCAACAAAGTGATTGGTGATTTGTGGAATTAGCTTTTAGAGGATGATAAATCAGCTTATCAAGAGCGAGCTTTAGTGGATAAAAATCATTATAAGAGAGAGATGCGGAAATACAAAGAAACACTGAGACTTAAGAGCCAGGGTGCACTGGGAACCAGTGTCTTCCATCAACATAGTTTTAGTATTAGAAGGAAATACAACCCTTTCAATAGTGATGCAACACAAAAAGGTCAATTAAGACTATAAGACAGTAAACCACTCCGGGGAACAATTCAATCATTACGAGAGACCCATTTTTCTGACACTCTAATATCAGACAAATTTTCATGTGTTTCTACCATTGGCATCTCAAAGAAACTTTTTTGTGGTTCTGGCATAGGCCTTGTTGAGGACCAGCCTTTTAAGTACCATTAATATCCAAAGGATGAAAGTCATGTTACAGTGCAAGAACAATGTGGCCATGGGGTTAATAGCCCTTGACATGTATGACGCCACGTGTGAGAGAAAATTAATTGGGTGGATCCTGTAGGATTCCTATTGCAGCATAGCTTTGAATTGTAGACCAATATAAGATGGTCTAGGGTGGAAATTGAGTTGAATTATGTCTCTTATATTGTTCAATCTCGAGTGAAAATATTCATTCTTTGTTGAGAATTAGACAAGCCTCCTAACAATTTTACACAAAATTGAGACTTTTCTAACACTACATAGATAGGAAAACATGTAAATATTTATTAGCTCGAACCTGACATGTATTATACTGCAACTGTTGCTGACAAACATAAGTAGTTTGAAAAAAGATATTGATAATTACCGCGAAATATAGATGTCTTTAAGTTTCAGGATGGTTACTTTATGTTCAGTAGGGTGTTGTCTCTATTGTTGAAATTTTTCTGGGCTCTACATTCAATGTGATTTTCCATCAATTAAAAAATTGTAAGGAGAATTTCGTTGATTTAAGGAAAAAGAATAATATGACATTAAGGTCCATGCGGAGAAATTATGCATATGAGGTTGTCAATTCAATACCTACCATGTGGTTGAGAGCCATAGTGACGGTTGCCTTTGAGAATGTCCTCTCAAACCCAGTCCTTTCTTGAGATGACACTGAATTCACTATCTCTTAGGGTTGCAAGCTGGCATTGATAGAATTAGTTGATTTCTTTAATATACTTGAAGAGAGATCTCCTTTCATCTATACCTTTCTCTACCATTTTTTGCCCAGTGATATGAACACACACTCTGAATTCCATTACCATGTAGTTTGGTATTCTGTAAACTAGACCTATGACCAGTAAATTTTTCATTCCAAACTCTTTCTCTTGATCTGCTTGGTGACCATGAATGTATTCTAAGACTGCGACACCTATTAGCTAAAGCTGTCTTTTCTAGCACTGCGGTCCCTATATTTGGAGGTATTTACCTGAAAAATTAGGTTTCTTCTTAATTCAGTCCCTCACACACCTACGATGAAACTTGCTCATTATGCTCCCTTTTTTAGGTGAATCTCGTTCGCTCCAGTTAGAAATGTTATTCTACCTCGGAAGTTGATTATGATATCTCTGGCGTAAATTTTGGCAATGAAGTGCCCCTTTTGAGCTCCGTTCTGGGTTTCGGTTCCTCAGATTTGGTTCATAATATTCCCATCATTGGTGAGGTGTGTCCCGGCATCGGCGCGAAGCCTTTTTCGTCTCGTCCCAGCATCAGATTCAACAACACAGGCTCCGAACCCTTCTCCCCTACCATGGGCATCGAGATCCCTAAACATAAGCCTGATTCTCACGTTGTTAGTATTCTTGATGTTATCCCCTATCAACCCCCTACAGAATTCAACATTAAAACTCTGAAGCCTATTGCCTCTCCCGAAATTGAACCTTTGTCCAGATCAAATCCTCGTTCATTTACCTTAGCCTCTTTTGCAAACTCCCTCCGCGTTTTTTTTCGTTCCCATTCCGGTGATGCCTCTTTCACCAGTTCAAATTCCTTTGATCATTCTCGCCTCCCTTAAGGTTCCTCCTCGTCTGCCCACTCATCCATTAATAATATAAATATAACCCATAATTCAATCCATCATCATTATAGTGTCTCAACGAACTGAATCTAATGGATTCTAATAATAAATTTAATAACTTGGATTGGTCTTCGTCTAATAACATATTAAATAATAATTGTTCCAATTCAAATAAAAATAATAGGATCATTAACAATAAGCTTAATAATAAAAAAATCCTTACAAAATCTCATCCAATACCATATCGTATATTAATAATATAAATATGAATAATAAAAATTTTAACACACTAAACAATAACAACATAAATGTATTTAATAATAATAATAATGGCGGTGGTTTCAATTCACATAACAATAATAAAAACATGAATAATAACAATTTGAATAATAAAAATATGAACAAAGTAAATGTATTTAATAATAATATTCCCTTTAAAAAGCATGAATAATAAAAATATCCTTTAGAAGAAAGAAAGAAATGAATGTATTTAATAATAATAATTCCTTTAAAAATGTGATTAATTTTTGAGAAAAAAATATTTGATCCCTATACTTTTATTTTTCTAGATAAAGAGATTAGAAGATTCCCATTGATGATATTATTTATAACATCAAATATGACATTAGATACCTTCTTAATAATACTAAGAAGTGTATTAGGAAAGATTGTACTATCATTCTTAGCAAGGCTAAGCCTTCCAAAAGAAACCTTAGAAAAAGTTAATTCCTTGCCCTTAAAGCCTGGAGAGATAGCCCCGATATTGTCATCCTTAAGGCTAACAAAGGTGGGGTTGTCATCATTTTAGATAATTTTGACTATATTAACAAAATGATTGAGCATATTCATAATAGTGGTAGTTACATAAATCTCAATAGTAATATGATTAAAAGAGTTTCCAAAGAATTTATTAATGTCATTAAATCCAATAACTCCCTTATACCTCTCTATTAAAATATTTTTGAAAGAAATCTGCTCATCCCATAATTTACGACCTTCCAAACATTCATAAGGTTGAGGTCACATTGAGACCTATTGTTAACACAATAGATGGGCCTTCTTATCTTCTTGCAAAATTCTTAGCTCAAAAGCCCGAAGCTCTTATTAGTCACAATGATTCCTTTGTTAAGGACTTTGCTTCCTTCATTATATAATGGAAGGATATAAGACATGACCCTGGGGATCTGTTAGTGAGCTTTGAAATTTTTTCCCTTTATACCAAAATCTCTATTCAAGAGGCCATTGATATCATAAATCGGATAAGTGATAGTGACACTGCCAAATTAGTTGGCCTCTACCTCACCTCTACTTTCTTTAGTTTCATAGGTGATTTCTATGAGCTAACTTGCGGGCTTGCATTGAGTTCCAGTCTTTCCCATATTGTTTCTAAATTATTCATGGAATATTTTGAGACCATTTCCTTAGCCTCTACTCAATTTCACCCTAAAATATGGAAGAGTTTTGTTGATGACACTTAAATCATTTGTTGCGAAAAATTGGATTTGTTTCTTAACCACCTTAATTCCCAATCTGATTCCATCAAATTCATGATGGATGTTGAGATAAATGGGTTCCTTCCTTTGCTTGACATCCTCCTCTCCATAATGAATGATGGTTCCATTACTCACCAAGTTTGTTGGAAAAACACTCACAAGGAACAATATCTTCATGCCAATTCTCATCACTTTCTTGCACAAAAATTTGGGTTTCTTAGCACTGTTGCAACTCGTGCTCTTAGAATTTTTTATGAGAATCACCTGGAGTAGGAAAAATTGCATATTATTAAATTTTTTTTAAATAATGGATATAGCAGAGCTAAATGCCTTAAGGTTTTCAAGATCTAGTAAAGAACCTAGTGTTAAGACTGATAGAGATGGTCAATTTTACAAGGATCAACTTCCTTTTATCCAAGGGACCACTTATATGATTGTGCATATTTTGAAAAATAATAATGTTTCTGCTTCCTTAAATCCCATTAATACCATTATAAATTACTTTAAATCCACGAAGGACCCTATAGACCCTAAAGACATGAAAGGTGTCTACATGATTCCCTGTTCTTGTGGTATTCCCTACATTAGAGAAACTAGTCACTCTATTAACCAAAGATTTGAAGAACATCCAACACACATTAGGCACAGTCGTTCATGCTCATCAAATTTAGATGAGCATGTAGAAAAATACAAGCATCGTGTTTGCATTGATGATTCCAACGACATTGCTATGGTTGACCATTTCGACCATCGAAATATCAGAGAGTCTTTAGATATTTAGAATCATGTTATCAATCTCAATAGGTATAATGGTTAGAAATTAAGTACCAGCTAGATTTCGGGTCTCTCTTCTTGATTTCAATCCTCATTTCCTTCTTTTCAATTAATATTGTTTCCCTTGATGATGATTATTATGATTATTATTATCATTCTTATTATCCTGTTTATTATTTTTAATTTAAATATTATGAATTAAAATTTTTCATCAATTTGTTTTTAAAATTTTAAATAATTATTTTACTCTAATCTAATTTAATTAAAATGTTATTCTCACTCATTCGGTCTTTTTAGTTTCTTTAATTCCTAATATAGTTTACAAAATTTCGATTAATTTATTTTAATATTATTAAAAATATTAAACGTTCCATAACAAATATTTTATAAATATTTAATCTCATTTGAATGTGATTATTACCAAAAGAATTCTACATAATTTTACGATAGATCACAAAAGCCAAAATTCTATAAATATATTATACTTATAATTTAATTTATTCTTATAATAATATTATAGTTAAATTATATATATATAATCGCTAATTCTAAATGGCTAGTTTATAACTAGAAGTTGACTTGAATTAATCGAATAACTAATTCCCAACAGCTAATTCCTAATGGATAACTCTTGACCTTGATGCATCGTTGCTATCTATTATGTAAGCTTGATATATTTCCTCAGCTTTTTCATTAGTATGAACCAAATTAGTTGGCTGGAAATTTCGACCAAATCCTGATGAGAAATGTTATTACAATATGCCAAAATAGATCAAATAATATGTAAACAAATCAAAAGGTTTGGCCTCCTTACTCACCTACAATGTCATGATCCTCCTATAAAATATAAGAAAGGTATTCACATCTCCACAAATACATATAACAAAAGGAAATGATAAAAATGAAGCAAAACCTAAAGCTAACTAGGATACAAAATATGTCTTTGGTATTTGGTAGAAGGATATCAATCTCACACCTCCCATATATAATTGAAGCATTCCTTTGAGGTGATAATTTAAGAAGAGGATAAAAAAAAGTGTGAATAAAGTATGATTCTCAACACTTAGATAAGAATGTGAGTGAAACATGTCACAGTAGGCTTGAATATAATCCTTTCTTTGCTTACAGGCTTTGGAAATAAAATGTAGCTCATTGTTATAGGTCTAGCATCTATGAAAACCATCATAGAGGGTCTGGCTATGATAAACCATAAAATTTTTGTGTTGTGTGGGAACTACATCAACAAGATGAATGATTGGCTCATAAGGGCCCTGTTGTGTATCCTTTCATGACCACAATTAAAATTACTAACATAAACGCCTAATTTCTATTATTCCAGCACTTTTTAAGTACTCATATTTTTGTTCCTAAACTAAATTAGTCATTCACGCTAGTCACTTTTAGTTGCATTACTTATTATCTAGTCATATATTTTAACCAAAGACTAACTTAGCTATTTATGTTACTATTTTTTAGTTGGGTCACTTAATATTACTCATTATTCGTAGTATTTCACTGGGAAAAGTTCTGCTGACTAACGTTTTTAGTTACCTGGTCACTAATTTCATAATTTTCTAGTAGTGATGGCTCTAAATGGGACTCAATCGATACCTTCTATGTATGTTAGTATTATTTGGTTGAGAGTGGGCTTTCTTAGTGTTTCTCAATGGATCCAAACTTGGAAATAATATGTATTGAGGTCGAGGCGACATCATCGATTTTGTGGTGATGGTAGAAATTTGCATCGCCTCACTAATAACCCAATGTTTTTAGTGGGTAAGATGATCTTATTAATTCTAGGTTTCAATTTTATGTATGCTTTGTGGTCATCCTTTTGGCTCTTGGTTTTATTCTTGGATTTTGGGGTTTCCTACAATGTAATAGAGAGTTGCGGGAAAAAAACCTCTTGTGCTTGGTTTTGGTCTTTGGGAACTCCTTATTTTTGTTTTCAGTAAATGGAATCCTCTAGGGGTGTTTCATTTATCTCTATTTTCACTTTTTTTACATGAGTATTCCTATTCTCGAGAGAACATGCTGCAAAGTGGCTCTCTTTGTACCTAGGTCTTCGATTGCTATTAAAATTGGGTTCTCCTTTCTGATCCTGGTTTGTTATTTTATTAAATATTATTTAGGGGATATTATATATTTATGGTGGTGGTGCTATGGGATGAGTGGGATGAGCTATGAAGTGTTTATCATGGTTAGTATGGTTGGTCTAGTGGGTAATTTTGGATTTTGGTATTTCTCACCCTTGATGTGTTGTTCCTATTAGTGGCGTTGGTGTTCTCACCTGTGTCATTTGGCCTCTATGTGTTTGATGGAGACTACATTTATCGTTAGGTGGATAGTAGTTATTCATGCTGGTTCTAGGGTTTTTGGTTGCTCTCCTGGTGGTTTCTTTTCTCATGAGCTTCATCACTTTCATGGTAGCTCGATTATTGGAAAACTTCTTAGTTCTCTCTCTTTCTGTTGATGTTCGGTGGTGGATATTTTGTGAAAACTTCGACTATATTCCAGAGACTAAGTGGCAGGTGTTGTTGTTGGTGGTACTGGTGGCGGGATGAAGCCAACTAGGTGGAGTTCTCGTGCTGCTGCGATGGTTGTAGCCTTGGTGGAAGAAGTGCCCCCGGGTTGTGGTCAGAGTACTACGTTTGTGGATGGTCGAGGGAGAGGCGAAAGTAGATCACAATGGGGATACTGCCGAGGGGGTCATGGCTCCAACCGTCGCTTGGATAGGCACCCCCCAGAAATTTATGGTTAAGAGGAAAAGTAGACATTCACCTTCGTGGGCGTGTGGTTGTAGTATGGTGTGGACAAAATATTATTTCTAAGGAATCAGACAAGTTAGAAGCATTCCTCGATCAATTGAAACAACATTATCATTTCAGTTACCTCCATTGACCCCCTCTATTTACAATGTCGGATAATGTGATATCCATTACTTCTGATGATTAGGTATGGTTTCTGGAGTTTTTCTTATTTCATTTGTATTTTGGATTTTTTTGTGTATAAGGCAATTGAATACATCAGTATGTCTATTATGGATAGTTTTTAATTATGAGTTAGCTATGGTCAACAAACCTAGTTAGGGTGAGACCTATAGATCTATGACTTTGTATATAATTTTCGCTAGATATTAATAGAAGTTATTACATACAAAAAAATGAATAGAGATTTTTTATGATATTTTTATTCTTAGCAATCTGAGATGTATGATAAGTCAATTATATTATTGCCTATGTTAACGGATATTAGCTTGGATGGTTTGGTGAACATCTAAGTGGGTTCAAATATCTATAGATATGTTGTAACCGCGCCATTAATGACATTTACAAAATATTTTTTCTCTTTTTCTTCTTTAAGTATAACTCAAGCATATTTTCGATACATAGATAAAATATCCATTAATGAATCAAGTGAGCTACAAGGAAGAGATTGTACATTTTTATTTTTATTTTAGAAATATCAAAATTAATTTTTTTTCTTTTGAAAACAGAATATAAAAATTATATATTTTTTTTAATGTTCATTATCAACCATTTAATTTATATGATTTTACAAATAAATATATATATTTTTCAATTTTCAATCATTCTAATCAAAATGAATAAATTTTACCTTATCATATATATTTCAAATGAGAACTAAGAATAATCAAAATTATCAAAATGTAGTAACTTAATTTAAATTTACATTTTTCATTTTATCTAACATCCTACAATTTGGATTTGAATATTTTCTCATTATATATTTATTTATTTCTTTTATTTCTTTGTTAGTCTTTTACATTTTGATTTATTTTTTGAATTTAGCAAATATAAAACTTATAAAGCATCAATATTATACAAATTCCTTAGTTCAATGTTTTGATTCGTGCAAGTCTCTCTAGTAATTCTAAACAAAATTGAAAGAAAAAATACCCAAAAATACCAAAAAATAATGCAATTAGACCATGATATTGAATATATTTATTCATATTTTTATAGTAAAACTTTCAATATATTGTTCAAATTGGTTATTTTATATAAAATTTTATCAATTTTTTATAAAATATAAAATTAATATTGATAATAAAATAATTTCTTTTTAATTTTTCTTTTTTCAAATACTTCAACTCCTACCTTCTACCTTCTATTAATAAGAGGTTAGAAAGTCCAATAAAAATGTTACCATAAATCCAAATCCATGCATGCACTCTCATTCAAGCTCAATTTATTCTCTCCAACTCCATTTTTTCATTCCCATCCAACCCATCTCTACAAATCTACCCGCTCAATCGAAGTGGTGAGGAATATAATGTCAAGGGCTTTCACCCAAATCGGAGTCCTGCCTTTCAAATAAGACAAATGACAACTAGAAAATCACTCTTGAACAAAATAACTAGAGAGACAAGCTGGAAATCGAGTTGCCGCGTCAGCCGCAGTATGATCATCTGATCTAGCCCCCTCTAGACTACCCTATCTCCAAGTGGTTATAAGGGCCTTTTTATATTTTATACTTGTTCATTTAAATCATAACTTACAATTAATTTTATATTTTGTTTCTTTCCACGACTATAGACTGGTTTCCTCTTGGTGCGCATATTTGAATCACAAATTATATGATTTTCTGCCGTGTTTACTTTTAATTTATTTTCATTTTAGTAAAATTGTGATGGTCAACGTTTACAAAGATCAATATGGTTTATTTGTATTTAATGAATTATTTTTTTAATAATTTATTTTTATTATTAAAGTAAGAGAAGAACATTTCAACATTATTATAGTTTTGTTAACTTAATAAATTAAGAAAGTTGTGTGTGGCAAATATTTTGAAAAATAATATATATATATATATATATATATATATTAAATGGACTGAAATCATTTAATTACAATTTAAATTCATTATTATTTATTTAACATTATTTTTCCATGATTCTCATTAAGAGTATATATTATATATCTCAAACTAATTTTTTTTTTTTTTTTTAATCGGAGTGATCAATGAAGAAAAAATTTAGTGGCAAAATATTCTTTGTTAATCACTTAGAATGTTTTAATTTTAAAATATAAACCTCTAAACCTCGTAGGGTGTTATAACTAGTGTTGATGCTCCCTTCTGATCAAATATGTATCACTAAGCATGGGATTCATTCCAATTATGGTTTGTGGTGGGATTGTGTGTCTATAATACTTTTTATATGTTTACACAAATCCTTATACTTTATTCAAGAAATCTAGTTCCGTTATTAAATAATTTATTCCCAAAGCATATTTATGACCTTTGTAGGTTGAAATCTTCACATTGGTTTCCGTTCTAGGAAATCTCCACCTTGGTTTTCACTCTAACAAAGGGACCTATATTAATTGATGATCCTCCTTTAGGACTAATCTACTTCTTAATTTATTTTCTTTATGATAATTATCACTAAATGGTTGCTCACAAACTTGCATATTCTACAATAAATGTGGAATGTTTATGCGGTTCTAAAATTGGTTTTTAGAATTATTCTATTCCATAAATATTTTTTACTTCAGTTAGTGACCACACTAAGTTCATAATTTTCTTAGATATATTAATAAAACAGACTATCATGAACCATAAGTGATTCAAAATCAATCATTATATAATTTATTATCTATCTTGGTACTTTTTAGGTGGAAAAAAAAGGAGAAATTTACCTATAAGGCCCATTTTATACACTTTCTAGAGACATTTAAAGGCATCAAACATCACATTTTGTGGTAAAAAATTTCTAATCATGGTTCACATCCCCTTAACACTATTCTAGAATAGATCTGTTTCCAATGTTGTGGAAATGACCTCCATTGGAACTCGGAAGGAAATTGTATGCCAAAGTTATTCTCCCATAAATCACATGTGAGGCTAGGCATATGTATAATTTTAAGAAGATTATAGAAGGTAAAAAAGCTTAAGAATACTTAAGGGCTAACAATGAAAAAACCATAACCTAGACAACTATCAAGCTATGTTAAATACTGGTTTGCTAGAAAGATAGGAGATTTCAGTGTTTGGTACTTGTTCTTGAGTTTAGGAAAACATATGAGACTCAAAGCGTAAAAATGGAATAAGAATATTCTATAGCAACAATTAGGACACATTATTAAAGAAAACTTCATATTGAGTGCTTTCTTCTTTGTAATTGCATATCATGATTAAAGATAAGAGAATAAAGTATATTCCTCCGCCTTCTACTTAGATTTTTTCTCATTTTAATTTTTTTAAGATATATTTTGTGTATTTGTATATTTAGTGTTTTCATTCAATTATTCTTTAATTCTCATATATTAGAAATATTTTCATAAGTTAAAGAAATAGTAATAGTTAATAAGGAACCTAAAATTTTAAAATATTACAATATTCATTTTGATAAAATATTCCACTAGAATATCCATCAACATTTATAAATCAATAAAAACATATAATCTTATATAGAGATATTATTTAAACTCACCCTAAAGTAGGACATTATCCCTTTTCTTTGGTTTATATCTAAAAGAAACACATTGATGCCTAGTATATAATTCCGAAAAGTAAAAGAGGATGTGTGCATGCTTATATTAGGTTTTGGACTTTCAATTGCTGAAACGCATGTAATGCATATGCTTAGTTCCCATTTCCTGTTTCCTTTTCAATATTTCGAAGGATGTATATTTCAGTGCATGAAAATTTCATAAGTTAATGCGTTGCTTTAAGTAAAGTATGAGATGAAAATGCTACAAGAACATATTTTTCGATTTTAAATGTTGATTGAATTCCTTACGTTTTATTTTCATTGTGAAATTTTTCTATAAATTATACTGAACATAGTGGAGTTGAGGATTAGAGCACGGTACAAAGAATTCATCAAAAAATGAGAGGCCTCATCTAATGTCATAGTAGTTAGACAAATATAAGAGGGTATATGTCACATACACCAGTTTCATCTTTTTTTTTAATGAAAAGCAGGCAACATAATTATGCATGTATATTGCGAAGGAACAGATTCAGCTAAACCAGTAAAATATTGAAAGGTCAATAACATATCTACCTACGGTTATAAACGTAGGTGCCACTTTGGAATGGTTTCAATAATGACTCTTTTCGTATTGCCTCTCTATTATTTTCATATGTAAATTTAATATATATAGGACACTATAGGGTTGTAGGTGGAGCGCCTTTCGTTTATGCACCATGGTATTGGTTTATTATTTTTTTGATATAGTTCCCCTAACCTAGAGAAAGGTGAACGATATCACCCTTCATTTATAAACTACATTGTGAGCACCGTACATTAAGCCGTTCAACGCTTAATTTCTTTATGATCCAAGTGGTTATAACACCTTCGGCGTTCAATTTTGTTATGTTTGTATTAACATCGCCATACTTAACACATTTCCTACATATTTACCATGGAATTTATTTAATATTCTCTAACATTACTCTCAATCTAGGATATGGAGCAATGCTTTCTAGTGCTTAGTTCAATTATGTTTGTTTCTTTTAAATCTTCTAACTATAATATGTTGAAATATGTAATTCCTACTTGGCTTTGGTTGTGACTTTCTATGTTTAGAGTCTGTTCCTATTCAATAGGAGTTAGCTAAAACTAGTTTCCTTGTTTGCTGTGAGGTTGAGATATTTCGTCAACCAACTTATTGAGCATTCAAGATAGCTTCTCTATCTTGAGACAATTCCTCATGTATATATGTAACTCTATTTGATTAATAGAATATAGTTTTGCATATTAACATTTTATCTTGGTATCAGAGCAGTTTTGGACCTGGCCTTGGCCCCTCTTGGGCCAAGGGCAATAAAGAATTTGGTCAATGTTTTTTTTGGTTTGTCCATCATATTTTATTTGTAGCTGTGACAACAAACAAGCTTAGCCATGCCCTGGTGAACCAAGCTTAGCTATTTCCCTGCTCGATCTCGAGTCTACAATTCGCGGCTCTTTCAGGACGAGGTCAATGGGATATATTTTGATGGGTTCGTTACCCTACATAGTAGACCATCTCTGCGGCAACGATACCCCCAGATATGGGAGGTGCATGTTCATGAGGATCGAGAGATACAAAGCAGTGAATGTTGGTGGATTTGTGGATGCATCAGAAGTGTGGCGGTGCCTGTTCATGCGGCTCTAGCGATACAAAGTAGTGAAAGATGGTGTGTATCTCAGTTTTGTAAAATTGGGCCAAAGGGGGCATGATACTACTAGAGGAGTTTTTTTTTTTATGAAACCTTGTTCTCCCGATGGTGATCTGCATTTTCTTTTAAATACAAGTTTTTTTTTTTTAATTACAATGGAGGAAACTCAAATGTAATTTGATTGTATCGGCATTCTATGTTTTCGGAAAATGACAGAGTAACGGATTTCTAGATCTGACTCGCCCTGATCGTGGATCAAATTCCATACGGTGGATTTTCCCACGTATTTATAAGCATAAGCCCTGCACAGTAAGAGATGTAGAAGGAAGATAATTTCTAGCGCTGCACAAGTCAGACTTCAGCAACAATAGTGGAAGTAATGGGGCCGCTATTGAGGCTGGCATATCGCTGCAGAGCAACGACATCAGGCGATGGAAGGAAAACGACAGACTTTCCATTACGTTCGAGGAATCCAACCGAACATGGGATGGTGTATTTTTTTTATTAAAGAATCATATTCAAGCGAAAGGGACACAATGTGCAAGTTTTCATTCATGTAGCCAGAAACAGGAGGTTTTCTAGAAGTGTTCGACTAGTTATGGTTTTGGTGTTCGACTAGCTATGGTTTTGTCATCAAGAATGGTACATACAAGTTGCACCGATTATGTTTGAAGCGACGGGTTCATCCTTGTTGTCTGTGCCACAGAGCGCTTGGGCAAGGAAGGGATCCATTTGGCCCATCACATTTGGCCTTGCATGTTGTGCAATGGAGATAATGCTTTTGTAGCGACTGAGTTTGTTGATTGAAATTTTTTTGTTAGTGTATGCTTGGATAATTGGGATTTTTAGTGATGAAAGTATTTTGGAACTAAAATTACTATACATATTGAGATCATGGTATGTAAATATTGATACCTTCTTTCTTCAGAATGGGTTTGTGAAAAGGAAAAATTATCCTAAAGGAAATTTTGCCTTAATAGCTTTGTATGTGGATGATCTCATTATCATGGGTAGTGCTTACAAGTTAATTGAAGAAATTAAAATTTAGTTTTCTCAGGAATTTGAAATGAAAGATTTGGGTGAATTGCATTACTGTTTAGGAAGTGAGGTATGGAGAGAGCCTGGTAAAACACTGATCACTCAAAGAAAATACACAAAGGAAATTCTTAAAAAGTTGAATATGAGTGATTTCAAAGCTATGTCAACTCCCTTAGAACAGAATGCAAAATTGTATAGAAAAGATGGAACTAAAGAGGCAGATGGAACATTATATTGTCAGTTGGTGGGAAGTCTGAACTATCTCACCACTACCAGACCAGACATTGCATACTCAATCAATACCCTTAGTCAATTTATGGCTAAGCCTTCAGGAAATCACTGGAATGTTGCAAAGAAATTTCTCCGATACTTAAAAGGAACAGTCAATTTAGGTATTATGTATACTCATGAATCTGATGTTGCACTCACAGGTTTTTCTAATTCAGATTGGACAGGAAATCCAGATGACAGACGATCTACCTCTGGCTATGCATTTCATATAGGATCAGGGGTCGTATCTTGGAGTAGTAAGAAACAGCCAACTGTTTCTTTATCATCAACAGAATCTGAGTACAAAGCTTTGACCAATGCCACCTGTGAAACTGTTTGGTTGCGGAGAATTCTTGCAGATCTTGAAGAGGCACAAAGTGGTTCGACATGCATCAATTGTGATAATCAAAGTGCTATCAAATTAGCACATAATCCAATATACCATGCTAGAAAAAAGCATGTCGAGCTGTAATACCACTTTGTATGAGAGAAGATTGAGTCAAATGAAATTGAATTAGTATTTTGTAATACCAAGGATAATATGGTTGATATATTTACTAAGCCTCTTGGTAAAATCAAATCTGAAATTTTTAAAATTAAATTAGGTGTTTTAGAAAATCCAATTCTCCATTAAGGGAGGATGTGAGAATAATCTAGATTAATGCATAAATAGATTTGGCTTTGAGTTTTTGAAAGAGAGATTTTATTTGGAGTTTAGTTCCACCTATTTAGGTTTTTTGCCTCCAATTCAGGGAGATTAGGTGAGTGCACTATGCTATAAAAATGTAATGCAATCGTGAAGTTATGATCAAGTATTTTTTTTGTGAGCTTTGTTTCACTTGCTGTGCATTTGCTCTGTGTTGTGCGTTTGTTTAATTTAATTATGTGTCCAATGAAAAGAGGAGGTAATGAAGCAGCAAAAATTATTATGATGAAAATCCATCGAGTTTGTGTGAGTTTTTTGTGAGTTTCTTGGAATAGACTCAATAGCATGTTGTATAATGAGTCACAGAGTTGAATGATAAGCAAGTCTAGGATGGTTTTGTACTGGTCATTGTATGTACCTGGTAACTCCAAGAATTGGAATATGTAAGCCTTGTAAAGGCATGTGTATCCCCGTAAAGTTCGTGGTAATCTCAAAACCACTTTGTAAATACATGTTTGTGGTCAGCCAGAAACCATGTATAACAGTGAAGTGGCCTGGAAACAGGTTTGTGCTAGTGTTTTCCCACTGAGGGAAGAGCATGGTTATGGGTCATTTGATAAAACCCCAACGAAGAAAGAGCATGGTTATGGGTCATCCGATAAAACCTCGATGAAGAAAGAGCATGGTTACAGGTCATCCGATAAAACCCATGTTGGAGGGGGATCTGTAGATACAGGGACATGTATGCTGTGATAATGGTTGATAGAGCCATGTATGTGAAGGACATCCTATGAGACCAGCAGTTGCAGCGGTTGGTACCCATGCATTCTGGTGGATGGTTGCTCCTTTAGATGGACGTCGACATATCCTTTGTTATGTTTGACTACAACTAGGTTTTGCGAAGTGATATAGAGACAAGTAGTCATTAAGGGGGTGTGTTGAAATATGTAATTCCTACTTGTCTTTGGTTGTGACTTTCTATGTTTAGAGTCTATTCCTATTCAATAGGAGCTAGCTAAAACTAGTTTCCTTGTTTGGTGTGAGGTTGAGATATTTCCTCAACCAACTTATTGAGCGTTCAAGATAACTTCTCTATCTTTAGACAATTCCTCATGTATATATGTAACTCTATTTGATTAATAGAATACATTTTTGCATATTAACATTTTATCTTAATATATAATTAGGCTTGTCATTTATATTTTCTGGGTACCACTTCACTGGATATGACACCTGAACCTTCGATATATACTGTCTTTATTTATTACTTATTAAAGTTCCCTTGTGTGTCTTTATTTATTACTTATTAAGGTTCCCTTGTGTGTGGGGTCACACATGGGGAACATAATTCGTCTATATTTTGGTTCCACGTCCTTCTTCTTCACATGACAAGCAGGAGAATTTTGGGCATTGTTCTATGACGGAGATGGGAAGCAGGTAGATCGACGGTAGGGATCAATTCATCTAAACCCTAGCTTGTTTTTCCCAAGGTAAAGGTAGTCTTTCACCACATTTGTCATCGCTCCAATCGTCAGGTGGTTTTGTAGAGTTCTTTTCTCTAGTTCCTAAGAAGTTAGGAGTACTGGTGGTTTTCGAAGATGTTATGGTGTCAACTTGTTCGAGTATGCACTCACCAAGAATACCTCATTCCATCCAGGTGTTAAAATTTCTTATTTTTATGAATACATGTGATTCCTTATGTCTTTATATGAAGTTTGTTTTCTTTCTAATCTTATTCATTTCGTCATTGTGGTTGTTACCGACACACAAAATTTCCCTTTAAATCGATTGCCATGGTTTCAACTAGGGTTCGCAATCTAATGTTTCAGGTATGGGTTTCAGCCTTTACAGATCCAACCTTTGTTTCTTTTATTCATAACTTTTCTAAGTTGAGCATGGTACTATCCCTTGCTATTTTTCTTCTTTATGTAGGGTATATTGAAGGAGGTCAAGTGTCTTTTCATTCACTCTGGTGGTTTTTCACAATTTACTCACTTGTTAATTTTACAGAGAGATGTTATAGTTATGTTATCTAGTAATCCCTTTTGAACTTGATTCAAATTTCCTGCTTTAGAGTTTTATTATATTCACACTTTTTACTTTCATGGGTTTGTTACACATGATCTGGACTTATGGAGGAAAAAAATAAATATATAAATAAACATAAACGGATAGATGCAGTAGGAATAACACTTCATTTCATTATTATCAGATACTACAAAAATTCTTACAGACACAATGGAAAATAAACAAGCTCTGGTGATTGTAGCTTATCTATTAGAAGAGATGTTGATCCATGTGGATATTGATTTCCACCCACCTATTGCACTTCCCCACTCACAATTATTTATTTCAATTTTTTAGTTTCCTTAATTGTAGAAAAAATTATTATTTTTTGTAGTTTTTTGGGTCCTAAACTTCTGAAGCCATTTGAGGCAATAAACGACATTTTTTTTTTAAAATTTCATCTGAAAAATATGTGCCTTCAAGTCAATATTCACTATTTATATTTGTATTACTCGGATAGCTTCTTCTAACGAGGTATCATGTGCATTAAATGAAGATTGTATGCCAAAATTATGACTCCGAGAAATTGATGTACCAATTTACCCCAACGGTGTCCATAGTTTGGTGTGTTCCATTGTTTCTCAATAATAAATAGGCATTATATCCTCATTGTAACACAATTCAGAGACTTGTAGCTGCCATGTCTCTTCAGAGATAAGCTCCCAATGCCGTAGCTAGTTTATTTACATTCTGTCTGTAAGCATATTTCAATTATGTGATATTAATGAAATGAAGTCTTATTTCTGTTGCATCTATGCATTTATGTGTATTTCTGTATTTTATTGCATTCCAACATAAGTCTAGATTAATGGTATCAGAGCAATATACTCTTTCTCAATCCTTATTTACATGTACCAAATGAGCTAGGGGTATAATGAGTTAGGGCTTGATCTGGTTTATCATTTGCAAGATCATTCTCGCACACCCAAATAGTTGGTCACCCATGAGGGACGAAAAGAAAGATGAGGGAGCTGGAGGTCCTATCAAAATATTTCTCGAGGAGTCCCTCAAGAAACAAAGAAACATAATGATAGATAAATTTGTCCAGATCCTTTAACGATTTCCCATTAGTGGTGCATCTACATCGAGCATGCACTCTAGAAGTGCAATTCCTTTTAGGGTACAATTAAACTTTGACATTCTCATATTTGAGGGCCAAATATATGCAGATGTCATAGACAAATGGTTGAATCTATTAGAAGGGTATTTCTCAGTTCATGAATTTTCCAACCGGGAAAATATTACTTTTTAACTCCTCAAAGACATTCCCCATGTCAAGGATCGGTGGGAAACCTATTGTGAAAAAAAGGACGAGAGGGAACCCTTTGTCTTTTTGGCCACACCGACTTGGGATTCTTTCTAAGACACCATCAAGGAACAATAAAATCCTATGGGGAGTTATAAGGACAAGTACATACAATGGATTACATTGTGACAACAAACAGATCAGTATGTGCATGAGATGATTAATTTGTTCCATACCCCGCACACAAAATTAGGTATCAAATATTTTGATAAACATTTGGTGTTCAAGTACTGCACTTTTCTACAAATATACATTCAGGATTAAATGGATTTCCTCAACATCTCCTCATGTGGTGTAACATATGGGGATGCTGCAAATATTGAGCATAATTTCAAAAAAAAAGAAGAAATACTTTGGATCTAAAAATCATAAGTAAGGGAAAGGTTCCCCCAAACCATAGAACAAAGGAAAAATTCAAGGTAGGGTGGCCCAAGATAATCTGCCAAAGCTGGTAGCAAATAACAACACCACAAAGCCAAAGGACATGTGAAAGTGGTGTGAGTTCCATAAGTGCTTCACTCCCAGCACAAGTGAGTGTCGGGCCAAGCAGTCACTGATGGACAACCTGAAGGCGTCTAATTAGGATGCATGCTCTAACTCTGAATCAGAACCCGACAAGGGGAATGAAAAATGGAATAAGATTATTGATGCAGAGCCCAACACCACCGTTTCCACCATGAAGATCCAGAAGGAGGAACCAGAAGATTCAGAGGAGGGGGAGTGCCTCTTCCTTTCCAAGAAGTGGGTAAAGGGTTCCCCGTTGTAGTTCATTGTCGACAGCGGGAGCCAAAAGAACCTCATTTCAGCCGAGGTCGTGAAGCGGTTTGGCAGCATGACCACAACACAACCGTAACCGTACGCCATCGGGTTGCTTCACTAAGGACGAGATCTTCACGTAAGCCAAAAATGTCACCTTGCTTACAACGTCAAGCCCTTCACAGATGAATTATTATGTGACATTGCTCCTCTTGATGTTTGTGATGTATTATTAGGCCAACCATACTTGTGGAAGCAACATGTTGTGTATGAGTCCCGACCTCGTCATGTTATTATTACTTTGGGAAATAAGTTGTAGAGGATAATAGAGGTAGCACTTCCTTCCACCATCTCTTTGGTTACTGCAAAACAATGCAGTAAGATCATTTCCATAACCAGAAAATTTGTTTTCCTCATGATTCACTCTTAGGGCAAGAAGCAGGTTGTGGCCACAACCTTCAAATAGGGTTTCTTTGCACGACAACAACAAGTGCAAAAAGTCGTGGAGGAGTGTGGGGACATCTTCACCTCACCCATAGGGGTTCCTTTGCACTATCAGGTCAACCATCCCATCAATCTGAACTAAGGTGCGCTTCTACCCAATTGACCAATCTATCAGCACTTTATTCTAGAGAATGAAGAAATCAAGAAGCAGATTCACGAGCTACTACAGAACTTTCACATCTGGCCGAGTTCATCGCGCAGAGCTCAATTTTTTTGGTGTAGAAGAAGGATGGGACTTGGAGACTCAGTATTTACTATCGATCATTGAACAAGATCGATGTGCGGAATAGGTACCTGATCTCACAAGTTGATGACCTTATGGACGAACTCAAGGGGGAAAATACTTCAACACGATAGACTTTAAGTCTGGGTATCACTAATGTACCAATCGACCCATCTGATTTCTTGAAGACTACCTTTAAAGCTAAAAATTTCCTTTTAGAATTATTGGTCATGCCTCTCGGGTTGACGAATGCTCCTGCAACCTTCATGAGGCTGATGGAAGACATATTGTGGGCATTCGTCAACTCATTTCTAGTAGTTTACTTAGATGACATCCTAATCTTCAACCAGACTTGGGAACATCACCTCCACCACATCCGATAGGTCCTCCAAACACTGTGACAACAAACAGATCAGTATGTGCATGAGATGATTAATTTGTTCCATACCCCGCACACAAAATTAGGTATCAAATATTTTGATAAACATTTGGTGTTCAAGTACTGCACTTTTCTACAAATATACATTCAGGATTAAATGGATTTCCTCAACATCTCCTCATGTGGTGTAACATATGGGGATGCTGCCAATATTGAGCATAATTTCAAAAAAGAAGAAGAAATACTTTGGATCTAAAAATCATAAGTAAGGGAAAGGTTCCCCCAAACCATAGAACAAAGGAAAAATTCAAGGTAGGGTGGCCCAAGATAATCTGCCAAAGCTGGTAGCAAACAACAACACCACAAAGCCAAAGGACATGTGAAAGTGGTGTGAGTTCCATAAGTGCTTCACTCCCAGCACAAGTGAGTGTCGGGCCAAGCAGTCACTGATGGACAACCTGAAGGCGTCTAATTAGGATGCATGCTCTAACTCTGAATCAGAACCCGACAAGGGGAATGAAAAATGGAATAAGATTATTGATGCAGAGCCCAACACCACCGTTTCCACCATGAAGATCCAGAAGGAGGAACCAGAAGATTCAGAGGAGGGGGAGTGCCTCTTCCTTTCCAAGAAGTGGGTAAAGGGTTCCCCGTTGTAGTTCATTGTCGACAGCGGGAGCCAAAAGAACCTCATTTCAGCCGAGGTCGTGAAGCGGTTTGGCAGCATGACCACAACACACCCGTAACCGTACGCCATCGGGTTGCTTCACCAAGGACGAGATCTTCACGTAAGCCAAAAATGTCATCTTGCTTACAATGTCAAGCCCTTCACAGATGAATTATTATGTGACATTGCTCCTCTTGATGTTTGTGATGTATTATTAGGCCAACCATACTTGTGGAAGCAACATGTTGTGTATGAGTCCCGACCTCGTGATGTTATTATTACTTTGGGAAATAAGTTGTAGAGGATAATAGAGGTAGCACTTCCTTCCACCATCTCTTTGGTTACTGCAAAACAATGCAGTAAGATCATTTCCATAACCAGAAAATTTGTTTTCCTCATGATTCACTCTTAGGGCAAGAAGAAGGTTGTGGCCACAACCTTCAAATAGGGTTTCTTTGCACGACAACAACAAGTGCAAAAAGTCGTGGAGGAGTGTGGGGACATCTTCACCTCACCCATAGGGGTTCCTTTGCACAATCAGGTCAACCATCCCATCAATCTGAACTAAGGTGCGCTTCTACCCAATTGACCAATCTATCAGCACTTTATTCTAGAGAATGAAGAAATCAAGAAGCAGATTCACGAGCTACTACAGAACTTTCACATCTGGCCGAGTTCATCGCGCAGAGCTCAATTTTTTTGGTGTAGAAGAAGGATGGGACTTGGAGACTCAGTATTTACTATCAATCATTGAACAAGATCGATGTGCGGAATAGGTACCTGATCTCACAAGTTGATGACCTTATGGACCAACTCAAGGGGGAAAATACTTCAACACGATAGACTTTAAGTCTGGGTATCACTAATGTACCAATCAACCCATCTGATTTCTTGAAGACTACCTTTAAAGCTAAAAATTTCCTTTTAGAATTATTGGTCATGCCTCTTGGGTTGACGAATGCTCCTGCAACCTTCATGAGGCTGATGGAAGACATATTGTTGGCATTCGTCAACTCATTTCTAGTAGTTTACTTAGATGACATCCTAATCTTCAACCAGACTTGGGAAAATCACCTCCACCACATCCGATAGGTCCTCCAAACACTGTGACAACATAATTTGTGTACCAATTTGGAGAACTGCACTTTTGTCATGACCTAGGCTCAGTATGTGGGATACATTATTGTTGAGCGGGTGGTGCATATGGATCCAGCAAAGATCCAATTCATTAGGATTGGCCAGTCCCAACCACTCTAACATAGATTCACAAATTTCTAGATCTTGTTAATTTATACTACATGTTCATGTTAGGATTCTCTCATATCACTTGGCCCTTGAGTAAAGTCACCAAGGGAGGAGTGAAAGAAAAATAATTTTGGTCTAAATATTAAAAAAAATGTGTTCGTACAGTTGAAACATCGCCTCTGCTTTTCCCCAATGCTCACATTACCAGGCTTGCAACAACAATTTGAGATTGAGACATATGCCTTTGACTATGCTATTGGGGAAGTTCTTACTCAACAGAGGCATCCAGTGGCACATCGCAGTGAAACACTATCTGACATAGTTTAGAAGTATCCCACTTATGAAAAAGAGATGTATTTCATTGTGTAGGATTGCAGAAAATGGAAGAATTGCAGTTTTGGGAAGGAAATGGTCATCCACATAGACCACTAACCCCTGCAGTTCACACATACACAAGAGAAGTTGCAGAACGGTCACCATCATAAGTGGTCCACATATTTGCAATAGTTTCACATGAAAATCAAGTACAAGAAGGGCAACAACAATAATTTTTTAGACTCCCTCAGCCGACCACCAATCATGTCGTTAACCACCATTCTCAACTCTTGTGGGAACGAGACTTCTGATTGGTCACTTCTCTACAAGAACGATCCAGAATTTGGCCACACAAACAACTTCATAAGATGTCAAACAAGAAAATAATAAAATGTAAAGAAGAAAATTTTAGAATGTGAACCCTAAGAATTTGGAATGGTTCAGCAAGGACAACCAAGACGATTAAGACGATGATGATATGAATAATTTGGGTACATGATTGTTGGCAATACAGAATAATCTATTTGAATGATGAATTATTATGAAGATCTTAGGTTTCAACTAATTTTGGACTTTTTGATCTTGTAAATTCCAAGATGAAGTTACGATGAGAACCCTATGAATTACGAATGCTCCAGAAAGGATAGACAAGGCCAAATAAAAGTTGGTGATGAGGGTGATTTGGGTGCACGAATGATTTTTCTTAAATGGTTTTCTGCTGAAAGAGCATTTAATAAAAAAATTCTTATCGGTCACAATTTCAACAGAAGCATGTTCCATCAGTATGAATTATCAAATGTTGTAGGCCAAATTTCAAGACAAATTGCATTAATTTTAGGCAAAAGAAGTATATGAAATTAAGGTCCATGCCAGGAAAAATTATGTAGAAAAGGTTTTTGTGTCAATACTTACCATGTTTTTCGAGCCATATTCAAGGTTATATTTGAGAGTGTCCTCCCAAATCCAGTGCTCTATTGAGATGACATTACATTCACTATCTCTTAGGGTTGCAAGGCGATTGTTGAGTCTCAAAATTTTCTTCCATATTCATCCCTATTTCCATCATTTCATAACCATTTAGCCCTCATTTCATAACTATCTATCCTAAAACCCTACGTCAAGTAACCATCTTCATGATCATATAGGTTAAAATAATCATTTTCGAAAGTTATTTATTTTATGTATTTAAAGTGAATTTATGATTAAAACTAGGAGATTAACATGGTTTCATATATCTATATATGTGTTATGAGTTTTGTGACATGTGTAGGCTTATTTGAAGGTTCTACAAGGGTCTTTCTTGGCCTCCAAAGCACAAATTCGAATTTCAACTCAAGAGGTGACAATATTCCAAGGAGAAAGATCATAGAGATCTTGATGTGTCATTGGATTTGTATCTAGTATTTAGGGATAAGTTGAAACAATTATGGATATAGTATATATTTTAGGGATTTACATTTATTGAGAATATATCCCTATTTCATGTACAAATAAGAGGAGAATCCTTCAAAGGAAGCTAACAATGTGTAATTCGGTATTAATATTATTGGAGACTTTGAGATGATTTGAAAAACCAGTTCTATTGTTCTATTTGTTGTTCATGTTCTGGATGATTTAATAAATTTTTTGTAGCCGATAATTTCTTTAAGTGTACAAGGCAAGGGTGGATGGCCCGCACACCAATCTAAGTACACTTTTTGGTTAAATTAGCATAATTTTCATGAACTACTTCTACTTCAGATTTATTTAGTCATTTAAATGTGTGAATATTTCTTATTGTTTTTGAATTATTATTAGTTTAATTCTAATTTTCATATGAAGTGATAAAAAAGAATATAAGTTCAATTCTCCTTCTATCTGATCATGAACAAAAACTAAAATACATCCTCTTTTCCTTGATTATGTTATTTCCTAAATTTCTAGTTTTAACGCAATGGTAACAATGATGGAATAAAATTTTATAGAAGGAAAACCTGGACCTCCTAAGTTAGGAGAATATTATCCTACGTTTTATACATCATAAGCTATTTTTAATCAGTTATTTAGTTTCTTTTCATGAAGATAGTACTGTGGGGAAGGAGAACCTGGATCTTCTAAGTTAGGAGCCTCTTCCCTCACTTATTACATATTGACTTAGAAAATTCTTAGTTAGGTTTTATATTTGTAATATGCATTTCCATTATTATCATCGAAACAACTACTTCCTACAATATTTTAATCGAACATTCCATATACTTTGGTTTTCTTCTAATTTTATGAAACCCCCGAGTTGACAATTAAATGACATGGATTTAACATACCATTAAAGCACCCAACATTTTGGTGGCGTTTTCGGCGAAGCACACTTAGATAAAACTGGTTAGGAAGTTTGCTTACAAAATGAATAAATAAAAATAAAAACAACAATAAAACATTTAAAAAAGAAAAGAAAAGAAAAAGCATTTTTCATTATGATTATTCATGCTTAGACAAAGAAATTAGAAAGGTAATTCCAGAAAACAAAACCCCCAAAAAATTAAAAAACTATAAAAATCCATTTGGAAAATAATATCTACAAAACATGATGTTAAAGAAGTCATTTAGAGAAGGTAGGTATGCCACCACAACGATCTTCTCAAATTATTGTTCACAATTGAGAATGGTCACCAGGGAATAAAATTCCTTTCAAAATATAGAAGAGGAACAAAGAATTCATAAAGAGGATCCACAAGAAGAGAATCTAGAAGCCTCTTCTAGTTATCTTTGTAAAGAGACCAATGAATTATGGATCACTTGCAATGAATTTCAAACAATAGAGCTAAAATTTGAAGAAAATATCTCATATGTATCACAAGATCCCTTGTCCATTAATTATTTTGAACAAGTTTCACAAGAACAAATTTCTGATATGACAATTAACAAAATTCAAGAAAAAAAAGATAATTTCAAAACTTGGTTTAAACTACTCATTAGGTCATAAAAACACTCCAATTTTCAACATTCTTTAGCATAAAATCTTTATGATCAAATAATTTTTCATGTCAAGGCATTCATTAAAATATATTTTTCAAACATAGATATGATTTTACTTATGATCTTGTTACGCAAATGGATGCATTGGAAATTCTCTTATACTTGAGAGAATGACTTTTCCTTTTCAAAATAGAGTAGGATACAATAGAAAAATAAAACCAAGCTTGGAGAGTTTTATAAGTTTTAAATTTTCAAATTTGATTAAATTTATTTCTTGGAAATTTTTGTGGTGTTGTAAGAGCCACACAAAAATATTTTCAATAAACAAAATCACGTTTATGAATAAGGAAAATGTAAAATTTGAAATAAAATAAATTATATTTTGTTTTTGTTTTCATTCCCAAGAGAATTAAAAATTTTAGAATAGGCTCTGTATGAACCTTAAATCTATGAATTCTAAAAGAACTGGGAAGAAATCTATGTCTCAATCTATGAGATGCAATTTTATGGGAAGAAAACATGGGAGATCAAAATTGGTGTTGGACGATGGCATTGCCTTAGAGAGGGACAACAATGTCAAGATTTGGCCTTATGCCTCCAACTAGATCTTCAAAAGCGCCATGGCCTGCACCAATAACAAGAGGAGCCCACAAACATCCCATGAACCAGCAATCGATTATGTTAACCAGAGAATTTTCTAGAAACTATAATAGGCTGCAAATGTCATTTCTAAAATTCACTTTGTGACCAAATAAAAATGAATCTCAGAAAAAAAAAGCATGGGTTTATCTCAAAATGGGGTGACTTATGTTTGCAACCAAATATTTCCTCAAATTCGTAACCATTTGAGAGATCTTCGAGGTTCGTTAGAGCCTTATTTGCGAGAATGCGTAACAACCTAAAAATGTCATTTTTAAAACGAATTTGTGACCAAATGGAAAGGAAGCTCAAAAATATAAAACATGGTTTTTTATAATAATAGGGTGAATTAGGTTTCCCATGAGAAATCTCATCAAATTCGTAACCATTTGAGAGATTTACGAAGTTCTTTAGAGCCTTATTTGTGAGATTGTGCGAGAAAAATGGTTTCTAATTTAATGCACTACTTCAGCTGCGGCCATGATTGAAGGAGAAGATCTGATCTCCCTGATCTAAAGGAGGCATGGAGTGATGTTTTAATATTTCATTTTTATTTTGTAAATATTTCAGTAATTTTTAGATTGTAATTATATTGTATCTTATTTCCATAAAAAATATATATATTATGTGTCGTAAAAATTGATGTGAAATTCATGATTGGAGCAAATTGAGAAAAGCTTGTTGTGATGGTTTATTTAAAAATCACCCGTCGAAGAAAGAAAAAAGGAAAAAAATGAGAAAACACAAGACAAAATTAATTGAATAAAGGCGCAATAGTGACTAAATTTAATTGTAAATTGAATTTTGTTAACATTGAGTTTTTGCATTATTGAAATATTTTTGTCGAATATTACGTTTTCAATCATGATGTAGGGAAGAAGAAGAACCATAAAAACACTTTACCTACAGGGGTCGATTGGTGAATTTTGATCAAAGATTGTTTTGGAGGAATCATTAAGCATTCGAAAATTAATATTTCTTTATATTTATGAAATTCTATGGTTCAAACGTAAATTGAGGAAACTATGCATATCATTATGTTTTTAGAAATTTTAGTTATTATTGCAATTGTGAAATTGGACTAATCATGATAATTTTAAATGAAGACACGTCATAAACCTCTTTTACTAAGCATTAATTATGCAACAAAATTTGCATAGAGTACCGAAATAAATTGATCACTTCTCTTTGAACACACTTACATTTTATTGTAATGTTAATGTCATGTTCTGCTTTCAGGTTCCAGGGCAATCGGAAAATTTAAGGAAGCCAATTTATTCATGATTGGTTTTCAACTACTAATTTCAAGAAACATGAACCAATTAGATCCATTTATATCATCCATAAATGTCATCACTTTTCTTGTCCAAACTCACAAGACATTCAAACATTTTCACTAAACATCATCATCACCATTTTCCTTGCACCTGTCGTATGTTTCCTTCAAATTTTCCATAATTTCCATTCATTTTCATTAAATCATTAATAAATACATTCAACTCGCTTACATGTTGATTTTTCCTTTTTATTTCCATCCACTTTTTTACCCTCTTGTCATTTTCCTTTCCATTAAGTAAATCCTGATTGATGCAAATTTCCATCCATGGTCCTTCCAAAATCATTATTCCATACTTTCGTTAGATGATGGGGGATTCATCAATCTATCCCTTCCAACAATTCTTATCCCATGGACATCAGCACCTTATCTAGGATCAGGGCTAGAGTCCTGATTACTACCTTGAGGCCTCTATGTGTTAATGACCAGTTCTCTCACTCACAATCATGGGAATAGAGTAATGTCCATTGATCTTTGGATCTTGCAAGGGGCTCGAAATAAACTCATCTATTTGCACTTCGCAAAGATGTACTTAGGTACCTTGGCACTCATTGATAGTAATGGTGAGTTTTTCCTCACATTGGTTAATAGAATTAATTAATGGCCGGTAATCCAATGAATTTTCTTCATGATCAACATCAACATATTTATTCGCATGACTAGAATTATACCATTGAGTTTTGTAACGATTGAATACTACATCATTTCAAAAATTTGTAGGAGGAATCAATTTGTAATAGCAGTAATAAAGATCCCAATATTGTCATCAACACAAAGAGAACAAAGAAGCAGATCAAATTCCTTTGTTTACATACTCCATGATATAACATCAGCAACCACACTCTTCAGTAAACACAACTCAGCCACATTGAAGGTGAGTGAAGGTATGTTGTTTTGTAATTTTTAGTCATGCAATTCCTTAAAATACTAAAATTGAAATTTTGGAAAATTTCACACCACCTCTATAATCCCTTTCTCATATTATCATAAACTGAAAAATGCCTTTAGTTGGGGGGAACAGACACCAATTCATATTCACATGTCATACATCATCGCACATTTTCATTTCATTCCAACCCAAATATTCTTCCCAATCAACTATTTTTACAATATTATTCCAAAAGATTATATGATTTGCAAATTCTCAATTCATTGATAGTTATTATAGGACTGAAAAGAAAACTCTCAATGTTTTAATGCACTTTGATGCAACAAAAATAAAAGTGTTCTTACACAAGAACCAATGCTCAAAATTTTTTGTTGTCACACAATAACTAACCATCAAAAATATATGCTGCAATAAAATGTATTACACTTTGAGAAAGAGAATATGATGATGCAAAGTTTGAAGGAAATAAATACAAGTTAAAATCTCATAAAGAAGTAAAGAATTTCACAAAGATAAACTTATGGAAAAATGAATCAATGTAATAATTGCATGAGGGCATGCAACAACTTCAATTGGGGGGTATGTTGAGTCTCAAAATTGTCTTCCATATTCATAAATATTTCCATCATTTTATAACTATCTAGCCTAAAAGCCTACATCAAGTAACCATCTTCCTGATCATATAGGTTAGAATAATAATTTTCCAAAGTTATTTATTTTATGTATTTTAAGTGAATATATGATTAAAAAGTAGGAAATTATCATGGTTTCATATATATATATATATATATATATATATCTGTGTGTGTGTGTGTTTTATGAGTTTTGTAACATGTGTAGGCGTATTTGGAGGTTATAGAAGGGTCTTACTTCACCTCCCGAGCATAGAATTGAATTTGAACTGAAGAGGTGGACCGTATTCTAAGGTGAAAGATCATGGAGATCTTGATGTTTCATGGGATTTATATCTAGTATTTAGGGATAAGTTGAGACAAGTATGAATATAATATATATTTTATGGATTTACATTCATTGAGAAGATATCCCTAATTCACGTATAAATACGAGGAGCATCCTTCAAAGGAAGCTAACAATGTGTAATTTGGTATTAATATTATTGGAGACTTTGAGATAATTTGAAGAACTAGTTCTACTATTATATTTGTTGTTCATGTTGTGGATGATTTATTAAATTTGTTGTAGTTGATAATTTCTTCAAGTGTGCAAGGCAAGGTTGGAGGCCCCCCACACCAAGATAAGTACATTTTTTGGTTAAATTAAAATAATTTTCATGAACTAGTTTTACTTTAGATTTATTTAGTAATTTAGATGTGTGAAGATTTCTTATTATTTGTGGATAATTATTATTTTAAGTCTAATTTGAATATGAAGGGAAAAATAGAGGGGCATGCTAGGTCCCCATAATACTAGTGTATCCCCTTATTTTTATTGTTAATGTAGCCCCCTTATTGTTATTTGTGTGCCCATGTAGTCCCGATATTGTTATTATTGTCACCATAGAAGTCCATTATTGTTATTGTTGCGCCCTTAGATTGTTATTTTTATGTCATCTAGGATTATATTGTGACCCCTTGGACTAATATATATAGAAAGGAAGTTTTTCCATTTGTATCATCCAAGAATTTTTCATCTATGTAATGTAAAGGAGGTTTCCCCCTTGAAGAGGAAGATTTCTAAGTCGTTGATCTATCTCTTCCTCAATTTTGTGAGTTGGTTTCATAACACTCGGGGAGAGTTGTCTAGTGCTCCACAGGTAATGTAAGACATGGATGAAGCTCGGTGCATGAGTAAGCATAGAGGAAGGTAATAATATGACAGTCGGTTGGATAGGTTGAGTCCATTGGGTAAATGGATAGTGGTAGAGTAGGTAAAGTGAATGGGTTTAAGGTGTTAGATGCCTTAGCTATATTAGGAACTGTTGTTCTCAATGTTGTGCATATTGTGTACGGATAAAGGAATTTCTCCTAACCTTCACCTTATGTTATCTGGTAATTATGATGTGATCATGATTATGTTGGTCTTTTTATATGTATACATGTATATATGTATGTATGTCATGTTTGACAAGGTCATCATGGATCATGTTTGTTTCATGATAAATGTTTATATCTATATATGTGTGTATGCATGTTGTTGTCTAACATGATGTTGATTTTTTTATGATAATGATTATATATGTATGTATGTATCTAGGTCACTTTCTAACCATGTTTTTAGGGATCATTCGTATGGAGGAATGACTGCTTATGAAGGTTAATGAAATTAAGAGGTTCCTCGCTATGAGGAATCAAGTGGCAGAGTACCCTTAACAGAACTAGGATGTCAGTATCACGTGGACATGAATTCGTATTATATGCTTGTATTATGCCTATGTTTATGTTATGGACACGTAATGTTGAGAGATACCTTAGCGAAATGAAAGAAGTTTGCTTTTTGTTCTGTTGGGATGAGCTAGAATATAGGAGATACACTAGAAGCAAGGTTTCTTTGTCAAGTCAATGTCTGGTCTATGGATATGGAGTATTGTTTTTGTGTATATGTTCCACATTATGGACACGTAATGTTGATATATACCTCAGTGAAATGAAAGAAGTTTTCTTTTTGTTCTATTGGGATGACCAGGAATATAGGAGATACACTAGAAGAAAGGTTTCTTTGTTGATTCAATGTCTGGTTTATGGATATGGAGTATTGTTTTTGTGTATATGTTTCACATGTTATATATTTAGTGATTGTACCTATGGTGATGTGTACATGTATCATATGTAGTATTGTGTGCATATGACATTATATTCCTGTTGCATATATGGTTTTGTGTGTATATTTCATATGTAGTGTTAGGTATAGATGGTGCTATGTACATGTTAGATAAGAAGTGTTATGTACATATCGTTCTGTGTGCATATTGGATATGTAGTGTTGTGTGCATATGACGTTGTGTGCATGTTGGATATGTGATGTTGTGTACGTATGGTGCTATGTACATGTTGTATATGTAGTGATATGTAATTATGGTGTTGTGTGTGTGTTGTACATATGGTGCTATGTACATATGGTGTTGTGTGCATTATTGTACATGTTGTGTTGTGTGCATGTGGCATTGTGTACATGTGGTTTCGGGTACAATTCATGCATGTGGTGTTATGTACATGTGGTCTTATGTACACATTGTATAGGTGGTGCGGTGTAAATTTTTCATTGCGTACATGTTGTGCAGGTGGTGCCATGTACATGATATGTTGTGCACACATTGTGCAACTAGTGTTGTGTACATGTTTTTCATATTTTACTTGTATACATGGGTTATTGTGTGCATGTCGTATATGATGTGTTGTGGGCATGTGTTATACATATATGCATTGTTTTGAACACTGGATGTGGGTGTATGTATTTTCTTGTGTCGTACACTGGATGCAGGTGCATGTGTATTGCGGAATGCTTGAATTTAGGTGTATGTGTTGTGTGGAATGCCTAAATGCATGTGTATGTGTTGTGTAGGTTTTATTTCAGGTGCACGTGCATGTTTGTATGGTATTTTATGTTGTGTGTGCCTGTATGTGTGTGATGGGCATTTTGTGTATGTGTATGTGATTGAAGAGAAGCAAAGGCACTGAGTTCTCACTGAGTGTGGAAACCAATATCGTGTGTGTACATAAAGAAAAAAGGAAGAAGTAAGGAATGATGAGGGATAAGTATCAATATTTTATTTAAACTTTATTATGCATTTTATTTATGATTCTGACTTATGATGGTTACATGTGATTTATGATTATGGTTTATGGTGATTTCATGCGATTCCAGATTTTAATTTATTATGGTTGTGATTTGAGCTAACCAAATGTGATATGTCTATACATGATGATTTAATCAAACATCTAGTTCGACTTATTGTGATAGGAAGTGAACAACATTTCTATCGTACCTTATCAACGAGCTACGAATGATATCTAAGGTGAAACTATTTAAATTTATTTTGAATCTAATGAGAGTTATGTTCTTGGTACAATAAGAACATAAATTCCCGGTTGTGTGGTTGAAACTGATTGCAAGAATTAACATAAATAACAAAAGGGATTGAAGCATGCAGTAGTCTTTTGGTAAAGAATTCAGGAACAGGGCCATTGTGGAATACTGGTACCAAATAGTGTCCACTAATTTCCATGAGCATGTAATGAAGAGTATGATGGTTTTGAGGAAGGGACAATCCTTGGTTTTTGTATATTCTGAGATGAGGAATCATTGCCAAGGGATGGACTACTTGGGATGGGGGCGCTAGTGGAACTTGGAAGGTGTGTGACTCAAGGCAACGGGTGAAAGAATTTCCTGAGGGATTATGTAGCAGAGAAAGGGAAGATAGGGAATGGAATTTTTTTATTATTATCATTTCCAGACGGAATAAAATTCACATTGGGAGTGTGCCCTAGAAGAATGAGTCGCTAATTGTTCACTGAGGGTACAATGGCACATGATTGTAGCCCTGGATATTAGTTGCAACTTTGGCTCTCACAGCAGATTCTCAACTTCTTGCGAAGGAAGTGAATCATAGTACTACCTTGAGGGTGGAGGTTTCAGCCTTTTGATTCCCTTGTTTCTAATATGGGCATTGTATCCTTCTATTTTCTGGTTGAGAAAATGTCCATATGTTTATATCTATATATTATTGTAAATATTGTATCGATATGGATTTATAAATATCCATAGTAAATATGGTTGTATATATGGATGTCATTGTAAATACTACAGCAAGATATGTTATAAAGATCCATAAGAAATATGTTTTCTTTTTAGCAATTTTTTGGTTTCTAGGTGTCTTTGAACACCGAGAACAGTGTTCCACCAAGGGGGGGAGGGGGGGTTTGTAACAACCCTTGTGAAAATTCCATGTGATAAAAATTAACAAAGGAAAAATAATAATCGCGGTTGATGGGATACTTATTCCAAGCTGAATTTGGGGAAAAACATCCTAATGGGTCTTAATTTAACTGAATATGGCTAGGAAAATTGGAAAAGGAAAAGGAAAAGTATTTGGAATGGAAAAATGGCATATTTGGCATATTTAATTATGAAAAATAACAAAAATTAGGAGAAAAAGGAGATTAAAGTAACATGTTGCATGTGAGGAGGAAAATGAAGGAAAATAATGGAAATGAAGAAAATAGAGGCCGATGAGCTCCATCATTAGACATATTTGGAGGGGTTAACAGTCGCCTTTTTTACTTCTTAGATATTTTTTTTCTTTCATTTTTATTATTATTTTGTTTTATGATGATAGTATAGTTGGTGATTAAGGTTAACATACTCTGAGTACCTAATATGAGGTTGAGTGTAGAAAATAATGATTCATTTAGAATTTTTATAAAGATTTTATCATAAGGACGTGGGAGAGATAGCAAGGAGAAATTATAGGAGGATTTTCCACCCTAGATTCTCTCCATAAGTTTGAACTCTAAAGGAATCCAAAGGATCCCAAGGATTCTCTCCAGCAATTCAAATTCCAGAGGCAGGCAAGCGACTCAAAGAAGAGTGCACTCAATATTTATTTACTGGGAGTCAAGAGGACTCAATCACCATTTTCTAGGGAGCTGTTGGTAGCTACCCTGTGGAATAAATAGAGAAGAGCTAGAACTAGGAGGAGTTAGTCAATACTAGTCCATTCCAGTCAAAACTCTGTTGCAAGTTATTGAGCTTTTTATTATTTCATTGATCAAACTTTCATAGATGTAGGAGGTTATTATTTTATGAAATGAGAAGAATGGTTTCATTTTACTGATTTAAGTTTCAGAGAGCTAGGCTTATGGGTTAGGGCCCAATCCATGTGCCTCAGCCTCTCTGCTATATTGGTTCTTTGCTTTATTTCATTTCGTTAGCTCTGCCTTTGATAATTTAATTTATGTTTCAAGTTTTTGCCTAGATTTTTCTTTCAGTGTACTGTTGTAGTTTTCATTTGCTTGTGAGTGATAGAATAGAGGATAAAAACCAAGAAAATATGTAGATCAAGACCCCCTTCTCATCTCTAGCAATAGATATCAAGGAGGGCGAACCTTCCCACAGACCCAAAAGCTGGTTTCTGTTCACTTTTTTTGAGATTAGAAGTAGAGTTGCATTACCATTTTGCAGTCTTCCTTTGCATGGTATTTTTCATGCATTTGTCGATTTCTCATGCATAAGATTGGTAGATTTGTTTGAAGGACTTATTGTTAAAAACCCACAGCTCTGTAGTGCTTCCCAACTTCATTTTCCATTGTTGTTATGCCCTCCATTCCCTCCTTTCTCTTCTTATTCCAACTTCATCAGCCACCCTTATTCCCAAAAACACTTAAACCCTTTTTCCCTCCTCATTCCTTTTTTTTTATAGTTCACTATTTCCTTACCTCTTTTAATGCAAAATGCTTGAAAAACCATTAGAACTCAACATCTGCCTTTCCTCCTCAAAACTCCCGCTACCGTACATCGCAAATCGCAACACGCAATTATTTCCCTCTTCTTTTAACACTTGCCGCTTGGTTCTGTTGATTGCAATATTGAGATCTCGCATATCATGGATCACACCTTTTCCCTTTTTCCTTTGATACATACCGCAAATGTAATCCCATTTCCTTTTGGCCCAACCACAAATTGCAAATTTTACCTTTTTTCCTTAAAACTTACCGCTTTCAAATGGCAATGTGATATTTTCGTTGCATCGCAGATCTCTCATCACAACCTTTTTTGTTTTTTTCTTTTACACTTACCACTAAACTTCACGTTATTGAGATTGTGATATCAGTCCCACCTCCACGTCATCTACTGCATCGCAGATCGATCATCACATTTTTTGTTTTCTCTTTAACACTTACTGCTCCAAATTCATGATATTGAGATTGTGATATCAGTCCCACCTCCACATCACCACTCCGCATCGCATTTCACAAGATTTACATCATCACACTTTGCTCCCGCTCCCAGACAACCTTTCCGCTATCCCTTTACTTTTGTGATATTTCATTGCGACATCGCATATCGCAACATTTGTCCTTTATCACACTCCTCCATCGCACTTGGTGAATTATTCTGCTCCAAGGCCTCTTTCTGCGTCAAAAAAGCTTTAATCCCGTTTAAACCTCCCTCTTTCAACTTCAAAGCCTCGTTTCATGTGTTAAGCCCTCCATTAGCCTCTTTAGCCGTTGTCTCTCCTCTAAGCTAAAAGTCACACATTTTAAATCAGAATCAAGTCATGGATAACTTAGTTGCATGGATAGAAGTATGGTAGATATACCATAGGATAAATAGGGTGCATTTATACATTTGGCCAAGTTAAGTGTGGGTTAGAATTAGTTTCCTTTCTGCCATTTATTTTTAGCAAGTTAAATTAGTTTCATTTCTATGATTTCTTTCCTACAAATTAAACTAGTTTCATTCTTTTCATTTCTTTTGAGAAATTTAGTTTAGTTTCCTTTATGTCATTTCCTTTCTGCAATTTACATTTCATTTTTTATCATATTTTAAGAAATAGCACCCTTTTGTAAAGTAGAAGAGGATGACATGAACAAAGTGCATATGTTGTGTATATAGCACTATCACCTCCAAGTTTGTACAAATCCTAGGTTGATAAAGTAATGTAGGGCAGCGCCTAGGATTTGTAGCACTCTTGGTGCAATACAAGGGCTCACCACTTTTTAGCGCTGTTGTCGGGGAGGTGTCTAGTATATTCTTTGATTTTGTTTTTAGAATTATTTTCTTCTTTCATTTATTTTCATTTCATTTCATAAATATTGAAAAAAATACAAAAATATTTCGTTTTCATGCCTTGTAGGACTAGGAATGCTCAAATACAAACCTTACTTAAAACCCCCACATCACCTCCTGTGCACCCTTCACTCTTCTTCAATGGCAGTGAGAGTGAACCCCCTCTAGGAGAGCCTTCTGAATATTTTGAGGATCCTATTGGGAAGAAGAATAAGACCTTGTTTCAACTGAGGAAAATGCTTCAGCTATCTTAACCATGGCTGGGATCCAAAGAGCCTTTCCCATAAGAGAGGCAGATGGGGAAACCAAGATGAATAACATTCACCCATTTTCTCTTTCACACTTCCATGGACTTACCTCCAAAGTCCCTGACACATTCATGCTTGAATTTTGTGTTTTCTATAGGACTTATGACTACACTTATGATGATAATATTTTGAAGCTATTCCCATCCACCCTTAAAGATGCAGGCTTGCGCTGGTTCATGGGTCTACCTAGGGATACCATCACTACCTGGGCACAGATGGAAGGGACCTTCAGCAAAAAATAAAAAGACTATTTTAGGTCGAAGGAAACTAAGGATGAGATCTTTAGGATGACTCTAGGGCTAGATGAATATTTAAAGGACTATGAAGAGAGGTTTCAACTGAACTATAAGAGATCCAACTATACTCTTGATTCTAACTCACTTAAACTTGTACTTCTTCAAGAGATTAGTGAAGAGATGATAGAAACCTTCAATATGATATCAGGAGGAGATATCTACCAAAAATGCTATGAAGTAATCAAAGCTATCTTCTAGATCCATTCTAGGGCATTTAGGAAGAAGGGAAGAGCTAGAAAAAGTACATCCAATACCCCTTCCTCTTCCAACTTCATAAAACATGAGATTGGAAACATGCTAAAGGACTTAAAGAGTGACATGTTGCACACCTTTTCTTTGAAAATGGACATAATGAAAATAAAAAGGAAGCAAGAGGAAGTAGAAATAGCCCTATTCATATTTTGTTCTAGATGTATCAGGAAGCACCCAAGAAATGAATGTACAATAAATGTCATGGAGGTTTGGTTAGTCTATGAGGAGAATCATGGCACTGAAAAGTGTCCCTCCTTACCTGGACTTAAGGATGTATATCAAGGTGGGGAACCAATGCCCGAGCAACTCTGTATCATTAACTAGAGATGGCCTCAAGGCCCTCGGTCATACCAACAAAATATGCAAGGGGAAACTTACTCTTAGTATCACAACAATCAGAATGCACCCATGCACCCTTCGTACAACCCCACTCCTCCATCTTGGTATACACCTCCTATTTGGCCTTACAACCCTTAATATCGTCCTCAACCAATAAACCAACCATTCTAGCAGTATGTTCCACAAAAATCTCCATGGAACAATCCATCCCAAGGGTGGAGGCCTCAACAAAATCAACCACTCGCTCTGATGCCTCCACCCCAACCTCAACCTCAGATTACTCATGCTGATACACCTAGGCTACCTATACCTACACATCCCAATCTGAACCCAAAAAAGGGACAAGCACAAGAGGCTCCCAGTGGAGAAACATCCTATCTAGCATATGCTATGGAGATATAGAAGGTTAAACTTAGGTTGAGAAGATTACTCCCAAAAAACCATCCTCAATCTCCACCTGTAGAGGGTTAGGAGGAAAAGGAAGAAGGTAACACTCAAATCCAATAACCTCCTTTTCCTGAGTGCTTGATCAACCCTAGTCAGCACACCCCTGAGGAGACTGAATTCCTAGGAGAATTGGAAAATTTGTGTGTAAAGATACCAATTCTCCAGGCCATTAAGGATGTCCCTATCTAGAATAGGTTCATCAAAGAAAATTTCTTCAAGAAACCTGATAGAAGAAAGAGATATACCCCCACCATCAATGTGGTAGGACAACTATCTGACCTAATGCTAGGAAGGGTTATATTTCCAAAGTACCTGGACCTAGGTAGTCTAGTTGTTGATGTGCATATAATTGGTGTCATAGTCCCCAACACTCTGATTTATATAGGGGCTACCATCAACTTCATGACCAAGGAAACCATGTTGAAAATTAATCTCCAAGGGACTTTGAGGAAAACGACAACAGTTCTACAACTTGCAGATTGATGCACAGTAACTCCAGAAGGAATTGTTGAGGATGTCATGGTTACCATTACTTCTTGGGAGTATCCTATAGATTTCCTTGTCCTGCAACAAAAAACCAAGTTTAATGGTTATCCTCTCATATTAGGGAGACCTTGGTTAGCCACCGCTGATGGTTATATTAGTTGCCGAGTCGAAAAAATAACTATAAAAAATGGGCCTTTGTCTAAAAAACTATTGTTATATCCTCCAACCCAACCTTCCATTGATCATGATCTCCCTATATGGTTGGAGGATGAATAATATGAGTTATATAACACTGTTCATATGTGTACCGTAGATGATGTTCTTATAAGGGGGCAGCTTGATGAAGATGAACTCATCGACCATGCCATTCAAAACTAGTCCAACACTAACAATCCTCTCAAAACCTTAGTCAAAGAGTCTGAAATACAACCTTGGATGGAAGTGCATTGAGTTTAGTCTACCTCTGAATCCACTAAGGATATTGAGTTTGGCCCATGAAAGTCTCTGGAAATCAACCCAAACCTCTCGAATGAAGAAGAGAAGTAGTTGTGCCAACTTTTGAAATAAAATATAGATGCATTTTCTTGGGATTACAAAGGCATGGAAGGGGTGAATCCTTCAATATGAAAACATCATATTTACATCAAAGAGTCCTACCCTTTGGGTTGTGCAATGCCCTAGCTACCTTCCAAAGAGCTGTCATGAGCATCTTTTCTGAGTTATTCCATAACTCTGTCGAAATCTACATGGATGATTTCACACCATATGGGGATGACCTCCAAAAATCTCTCTCCAATTTGGGTAAATTCCTACGAAGGTGCATTGATATGCATCTCTCCTTGAGCCCAAAAAAGTGTGAATTCCTAAAGAAATCAAGGGTTGTATTAGGACACTCCATATCCCAAGCAGGAATATAGGTAGACTAGAACAAAATCGCTATCATCAAAAGGGTACCTTCTTCTCAAAATAAAAAACATGTTAAGAGTTTATTAGGCTTAACTGGTTACTATAGAAGATTCATCAAATAATTCAGCAAGATGGCTTTGCCATTATCTGGGTTATTGGCCAAATACTCTGAGTTTATTTGGTCTGGTCTTTGTCAAGATGTGTTTGAGCTCATTAAGGGAAATTTGACCACTGCCCCCATCCTCCGAGGTACAAATTGGACTCTGCCTTTACGCATCCACACTGATGAATACAACAAAGCTATAGGGGAAACATTACGACAATTAGAGGACAAAATCCCTTATGCCATTTATTTCATCAGTGAAAATTTGTCAAAGGTCGAGCTGAATTATACTGTTACTGAGAAGGATATGTTAGCCATTGTCCATGCATTGAAAAAATTCATGCATTATGTAACTAGATATTAGACCTTTTTTCACACTGACCATAAATCCATCAAGTATTTAATGAAAAAACCAGATGTAAATTATAGGATAATTAGATTTTTGTTACTTTTGCAGAAATTTGATTTGACTATTGTTGATAAACCTGGAAAGGAGAATGTTGTGGCATATTTTTTTTCAAGGTTAGATATCCCTGTAGGTGAAGAAGGAATGGTGGATGACCAGCTGCCTGATGAACACCACTTTTCCATATCAACACTCTCACCATGGTTTTATGATATATCCAACTACTTGGTTGTTGGAAAATTGCCTCCTAATCTTTCATTCAGGGAGAGGAGCATAATCATAAAAAAAAGTGCCCCTTTCAATGGATTGGGAGAAACCGTTTCAAGCTAGGCCTTGATCAAATCCTAAGGAGATGTGTGAGGGAGGAATTTTTTTTTAATATCCTCTGTGCATGTCATGACAGCCCATGTGGAGGCCACTTTGCTGCAAATATAACTTCTTACAAAGTTTTGTAGGCATGATACTATTGGCCTACCCTTCATCAAGATTCTGGAAGATACACTAGCAGGTGTGACCAGTGCCAGAGGATGAGGAAACCCACAGAAACAAATGAAATTACTTTACACCATCAGGTGTCTCTTGATCCATTTGACATGTGGGGCATGGAATTTATTGGACCTATCAATCCACCATCTGGACAAAATAAGTATATCATAGTATGCACTGATTACCTAACAAAGTGGGCTGAAACAAAAGTAGTGAGGGTAGCAACCGAGGAGAAGCTAGCGGAATTTCTAAGGGATAATGTGTTTTACAAGTTTGGATACCCCAGAGAAATAGTCACCGATCAGGGAGCACAATTCACCTCCCACCTAATTGAGGATCTTTTGAGGAAGCACAATATTAAGCATAGAACTTCTATTGCCTATCATCCTTAGGCGAATGGGCAAGGATAAGTGACTAACAGAGCTTTACAGGGAATCCTCACCAAGGTTGTGAGCAGCATCAGAAAATATTGGGGAGACAGATTGGTAGAAGCTACTTGGGCCTACAACACTACTTGGAAGACAACAACAATATTCACTCCTTATGAAATAGTCTATGGTAAGAAAGCTCTAATTCTAGTTGAGTTTGAATTAAATACTTTAAGGATGGTAGCTCAATTAAATATAGGTCTCTCAAATGCCCAAAAAGAGAGGTTACTGCAACTATATGGATTGGATGAGTTCAAAATGCAAGCACTTCTTCACACAGAGGTAGTTTAGTTGCAAAGGAAGGTATGGCATGGAAAAAACATAAAAAAAGAGCTTCTAAGAAGGAGATTCAGTGTTGTTGTATGATTCAAGGTTTAAATAATTCAAATGCAAGTTGATGAGAAGATGGTTGGGACCTTACATAGTGGAAAAATGTTTTGAGAATGGTGCAGTTCAAATCATAACCATAGATGAGGAATGAATCCACTTGCTTGTTAGTGGTCACATAATTAAAATTTACAAGAATCCTTTGTCAAAGGAAGAGTTCTTAAATTTAATAAGCAGAGAGGTGTATGTGATGAGAAACTCCATAGTTTCCCACACTTCTTTATAAAAAGTAAAAAAAAAAAAAAAATAGCCATTGGTGAAAACCTCTCTGAGGCACCCAAGGCAAGAAATACCACTTTGTACGAGAGAAGATTGAGTCAAATAAATTTGAATTAGTATTTTGTAATACCAAGGATAATATGGCTGATATATTTACTAAGCCTCTTGGTAAAATCAAATTCTAAAATTTTAAAAGTAAATTAGGTGTTGTAGAAAATATATTTCTCCATTAAGGGAGGATGTGAGAATAATCTAGATCAATGCAGAAATAGATTTGGTTTTGATTTTTTGAATGAGAGATTTTATTTAGAGTTTAGTTCCACCTATTTAGGTTTGTTACCTCCAATTCAGGGAGATTAGGCGAGTGCACTATGCTATAAAAATTTAATGCAATCGTGAAGTTATGATCAGGTATTTTTTTTGTGAGCTTTGTCTCACTTGCTGTGGATTTTCTGTGTGTTGTGCGTTTGTTTAATTTAATTATGTGTCGAATGAAAAGAGGAGGTAATGAAGTAGCAACAATTATTATAATGAACATCCATTGAGTTTGTGTGAGTTTTGTGTGAGTTGCTTGGAATAGACTCAATAGCATGTTGTATAATGAGTCACAGAGTTGAATGATAAGCAAGTCTAGGATGGTTTTGAAGTGGTCATTGTATGTACATGGTAACTCCAAGAATTGGAATATGTAAGCCTTGTAAAGGCATGTGTATCCCCATAAAGTTCGTGGTAATCTCAAAACCACTTTGTAACTACAGGTTTGTGGTCAGCCAGAAACCATGTATAACAGTGAACTGGCCTGGAAACAGGTCTGTGCTAGTGTTTTCCCACTGAAGGAAGAGCATGGTTATGGGTCATCTGATAAAACCCCGATGAAGAGCGAGCATGGTTATGGGTCATTCGATAAAACCCCGATGAAGAAAGAGCATGGTTACGGGTCATACAATAAAACCCATGTTGGAGGGGGATCTGTAGATACAGGGACATGTATGCTGTGATAATGGTTGACATAACCATGTATGTGAAGGACATCCTATGAGAATAGCAGTTGCAGCAGTTGGTACCCATGCATTCTGGTGGATGGTTGCACCTTTAGATGGACGTCGACATATCCTTTATTATGTTTGACTACAACTAGATTTTGCGAAGTGATATAGAGACAAGTAGTCATTAAGGGGGTGTGTTGAAATATGTAATTCCTACTTGTCTTTGGTTGTGACTTTCTATTTTTAGAGTCTATTCCTATTCAATGGGAGTTAGCTAAAACTAGTTTCATTATTTGGTGTGAGGTTGAGATATTTCCTCAACCAACTTATTCAGCGTTCAAGATAGCTTCTCTATCTTGAGACAATTCCTCATGTATATATTTAACTCTATTTGATTAATAGAATATATTTTTTCATATTAACATTTTATCTTAATATATAATTAGGCTTGTCATTTATATTTTCTGGGTACCACTTCACTGGATATGACACCTGAACCATCGATATATACTGTCTTTATTTATTACTTATTAAAGTTCCCTTGTGTGTCTTTATTTATTACTTATTAAGGTTCCCTTGTGTGTGTGGTCACACATGGGGAACATAATTCGTCTATATTTTGGTTCCACGTTCTTCTTCTTCACGTGACAAGCAGGAGAATTTTGGTCATTTTTCTATGACAGAGATTGGAAGCAGGTGGATCAACGGTAGGGATAAATTCATCTAAACCCTAGCTCGTTTTTCCCAAGGTAAAGGTAGTCTTTCACCACATTTGTCATCGCTCCAATCGTTGGGTGGTTTGTTAGAGTTCTTTCCTCTAGTTCCTAAGACGTTATGATGTAGGAGCATTAGATTCGGGAAAATACCTTGTATTTTATTTAAACTAAGGGGTCTTATGTTTGTGAGGAAATATTAATTTTATGTAAATATTAATGGGATTTTTGAGAGTTTTTAATTAATTATATGTGGGGATTTGTTAATATTTCCAAACAATTGGAAAACATGAGAGGAATTAGATTTTAGATATTTAAGAATTAATTATGAAGCCTAAGTTAGATTTAGTTTCAAGATTTTAGGGATAAAATCTAGATTGTAGGGGTGTTGAGATATTTGAGGTCTTTGTTGAGGGATTAAAGGGATTTGAACCTAAATTGGTTCAATTCAATTTGTATAAAGTAATGAGCCTCAAATGCCAAATATATCAGGAAAAATAGAGTGATTAGAGGTGAGTTTGGACAAAAAAGTTTGCAAGCCTACGGGATTTTGTAAAAGGGCCATTGATTTGAAAATCTGGCCATGCAGAGGATTTTTGTAATTGATTATATTTGGTTATATCGATGAGGAATTTGTTTTGATAATTTTGTGTGACATATATATATTCTTGGTCGAGCTTGGTAGGAAGATGTTTGAATTCTGAATTTATTCATATGATAAACTTTGTAATAGAAGAAGCTCTGCATATGAGAGAAGGATCGATGTTATTTAACGTCAAATTTATCTTTTGAAGGTTACCGATGTTAGAGAAAGCACACACTTGAAATGAAAATTCCAATTAGCGATTTCCAAGATTTTAAATGGCAATTCGAAAGCCATCAATCATGAATTGAAGGCCTGTTGAAATCGTGGGTTACCCAAAGCAAAGCGCAGTGGAATTTCCTTCAATTTGAGTCCTGGCTAAGATCGAATCCTCAAGAGTGATCTGTGTGTTGACGGGTTTTAAATTCTGTGTGAAAACATGAAGCAGAACCGATGTGTATTCAAGCATCTCTTTGAGGTTAGAAAGAACTATGACGAATCTGATTGAAAGGAGATTATTTGCAGTCGTAAGGTTGCGGAGAAAAGATCTCTGTTTGTAGCGTTTGAAGAAATGTGATTTCTAGGGAAAGATCGGAACTGTAATGCATTGGAGATAGCAAGGATGAATCGATCGATTGTGGAGTTTGTATTTAACACATCTGTTTTAACATTGTTGTTATCAATGAAATGATGTGTTGATTTTGTGGGAGTGAACGCAAGCAGATTCAACCTAAACTAATTTTTGTGCATGAAGAGCGTTACAAAGACTGGTGTAATGGATCAATCGATTTTCAGAATTGTAAAAGCGGAAATGAAAACATGGAAAGCTTAATATCTGTTGGATATAATGGAAGGACGGGTTTTGAAGTGGATAAAGACCCAATTTGGTGAAACGCTAAGGTCTGTGTTCATTCGGTTAGATGGAAGGTATGTTAATTTCCATGGCCAATTGTTGTTTGCATTTGATTTTTAATCAAAGCCTGAGTTTATGTAATTGCAATGTGTGGAAGCGTTGGTAAAACTTGAATAAGGTGAAGGTGCAATTGAATTTGCGTAGGTGTTCATGGAGGTAAGCCACATTTTTATTTACCAAATATGTATTAAAACCATGGCCAGGTCTATTATTGCATTGAATGGACTGGGTACTTGCATAGTTAATCCAAGGATCAAAGGAGTGTAATTTTGGATTGGCCAAATGTTATTTTAAATGGTGGCATTAGCGTGAATATTTCATATAAACTTCATTGATATTATAATGCATAAAAATTGATTGCTTTATTTAATTTGCCAAGTCGAAACATGGCGGATTTGCATACATCATGTATGGTGGATATGTGGGTTATAAGAAGTGAATTTCACAATATTGAATATTCTCATGCCATGATAAGTGTTGGGGTTTTAATCATAAAAGCCTGGAGTTTCAAACCTAGTGGGTGGATAGTTAAAGTCTTTTATGGGACTTTTATAAGAGTTTCTAATACTATTTGAAGTTTGGGTTCAATCACATGAAAAGTAGATTGTTGGGTTTGTGGTTTTGAACATATGTTGAAGAGCTTCCGCGTGTAAAAGGTTTTGTGAAATTTCCAGGATTGGAAATTTTAGAGCCTAATTTTGGAGATGAATTTTTATATGCATAGCTTGGGAGAGACTGTGGGTTTTTCAGGGTTTTCCCACATCAAGTTAGGAGTACTGGTGGTTTTAGAATATTTTATGGTTTCAACTTGTTCGAGTGTGCACACACCAAGAATACCTCATTCCGTCTAGGTGTTAAAATTTCTTATTGTTATGAATACATGTGATTCCTTATGTCTTTCTATGAAGTTTGCTTGCTTTCTAATATTATTCATTTCATCATTGTGGTTGTTACCGACACACAAAATTTCCCTTTAAATTGATTTCCATGGTTTCAACTTGGGTTCGCAATCTAATGTTTCAGGTATGGGTTTCAACCGTTACAGATCCAACCTTTGTTTCTTTTATTCATAACTTTTCTGAGTTGAGCGTGGTACTATCCCCTGCTATTTTCTTCTTTATGCAGGGTATCTTGAAGGAATTCAAGTGTGTTTTCATTCCCTATGGTGGTTTTTCACAATTTACTCACTCGTTAATTTTACAGAGAGATGTTATAGTTATGTTATCTTGTAATCCCTTTCGAACTTGATTCAAATTTCCTGCTTCAGAGTTTTATTATATTCACACATTTTACTTTCATGGGTTTGTTACACATGATCTGGACTTATGGAGGAAAAAAATAAATATATAAATAAATATAAACAGATAGATGCAGTAGGAATAACACTTCATTTCATTATTATCAGATACTACAAAAATGCTTACAGACATAATGGAAAATAAACAAGCTCTGGTGATGGTAGCTTATCTATTAGAAGAGATGTTGATCCATGTGGATATTGGTTTCCACCCACCTATTGCACTTCCTCACTCACAATTATTTCTTTCATTTTTTCAGTTTCCTTAATTGTAGAAAAAATTATTATTTTTTGTAGATTTTTCGGTCCTAAACTTTTGAAGCCATTTGAGGAACTGAACGACATTTTTTTGAAAATTTGCATCCGAAAAATATGTGTCTTCAAGTCAATATTCACTATTTATATTTTCATTACTCGAATAGCTTCTTCTAACGGGGTATCATGTGCGTTAAATGAATATCGTATGCCAAAATTATGACTTCGAGAAATTGATGTACCAATTTACCCCAACGGTGTCCATAGTTTGGTGTTTCATCTCCTAGGGTTAGGTTTTTGGATTTTTAGTGTGTTCCATTGTTTATAAATAATAAATATGCATTATATCCTCATTCTAACACAGTTTAGAGACCTGTAGCTGCCATGTCTCTTCTCAGAGATAAGCTCCCAATGCCCTAGCTAGTTTATTTACATTATATTTGTAAGCATATTTCAATTATGTGATATTAATGAAATGAAGTCTTATTTCTGTTGCATCTATGCATTTATGTGTATTTCTATATTTAATTGCATTCCGACATAAGTCTATATTAGTGGTATCAGAGCGGTATACTCTTTCTCAATCCTTATTTACATGTCCCCAACGAGCTAGGGGTATAATGAGTTAGGGATTGATCTAGTTTAGCATTTGCAAGATCAGTCTCGCAAACCCCAACGGTCGGTCACCCATGAGGGAAAAAAATAAAGATGAGGGAGCTGGAGGTCCTATCAAAATATTGCTCGAGGAGTCCCTCAAGAAACAAAGAAACATGATGATAGATAACTTTGTCCAGATCCTTTAACGACTGCCCATTAGTGGTGCATCTGCATCGAGCATGCACTCTAGAAGTGAAACTCCTTTTAGGGTACAAGTAAACTTTGACATTCTCATATTTGAGGGACAAATATATGCAGATGTCATCGACAAATGGTTGAATCTATTAGAAGGGTATTTCTTAGTTCATGAATTTTCCAACCAGGAAAATATTACTTTTTCACTCCTCGAAGACGTTCCCCATGTCAAGGATCGGTGGGAAACCTACTATGAAAAAAAGGACGAGAGGGAACCCTTTCTCTTTTCGGCCGCACCAACTTGGATTCTTTCTGAGACATTGTCAAGGAAGAATAAAATCATGTGGGGAGTTATGAGGACAAGTACATACAATGGACTACGTTGTGACAACAAATAGATCAGGATGTGAATGAGCTGATGAATTTGTTCCATACCCCATGCAGAAAATTAGGTATCAAATATTTTGATAAACATTTTGTGCTCAAGTACTTCACTTGTCTACAAAAATACATTCAGGATTAAATGTATTTCCTCGACAACTCCTCATGTGGTGTAACATACGGGGATTCTGCCAAGATTGAGAATAATTTCAAACAAAAGAAGATATACTTTGGATCTACAAATCATAAGCAAGGGAAAGGTTCCCCCAAACCATAGAACAAAGGAAAAATCCAAGGCAGGGTGGCCCAAGATAATCCGCCAAATCTGGTAGCAAATAACAACACCACAAAGCCAAAGAAGGACATGTGAAAGTGGTCTGAGTTCCATAAGTGCTTCACTCCCAGCACAAGTGAGTGTCGGGCCAAGTAGTCACTGCTGGACAACTTGAAGGCGTCTAATTAGGATGCATGCTCTGTCTCTGAATCAGAACTCGACAAGGGGAATGAAAAATGAAATAAGATTATTGATGCAGAGCCCAACACCACCGTTTCCACCACGAAGATCCAGAAGGAGGAACGAGAATATTCAGAGGAGGGGGAGTTCCTCTTCCATTCCAAGAAGTGGGTAAAGGGTTCCCCGTTGTAGTTCATTGTCAATAGCGGGAGCCAAAAGAACCTCATTTCAACCGAGTTCATGAAGCTGTTTGGCAGCACGACCACAACACACCCGTAACCGTACACCATCGGGTTGCTTCACCAAGGTCAAGATCTTCACGTAAGCCAAAAATGTCACCTTGATTACAACATCAAGCCCTTAACAGATGAATTATTATGTGACATTGCTCCTCTTGATGTTTGTGATGTATTATTAAGCCAACCATACTTGTGGAAGCAACATGTTGTGTATGAGTCCCGACCTCGTGATGTTATAATTACTTTGGGAAATAAGTTGTAGAGGATAATAGAGGTAGCACTTCCTTCCACCATCTCTTTGGTTACTACAAAACAATGCAGTAAGATCATTTCCAAAACCAGAAAATTTGTTTTCCTCATGATTCACTCTCAAGGCAAGAAGAAGGTTGTGGCCACAACCTTCAAATAGGGTTCCTTTGCAGGACAACAACAAATGCAAAAAGTCTTGGAGGAGTGTGGGAACATCTTCACCTCACCCATAGGGGTTCCTTTGCACTATCAGGTCAACCATCCCATCAATCTGAACTAAGGTGCACTTCTACCCAATTGACCAATCTATTAGCACTTTATTCTAGAGAATGAAAAAATCAAGAAGCAGATTCATGAGCTACTACAGAAATTTCACATCTTGCTGAGTTCATCGCGCAGAGCTCAATTTTGTTGGTGTAGAAGAAGGACGGGACTTGGAGACTCAGCATTTACTATTGATCATTGAACAAGATCGATGTGAGGAATAGGTACCCGATCTCACAAGTTGATGACCTTGTGGACCAACTCAAGGGGGGAAAATACTTCAACGCGATAGACTTTAAGTCTGGGTATCACTAATGTACCAATCGACCCATCTGATGTCTTGAAGACTGCCTTTAAAGCTAAACATTACCTTTTCGAATTATTGGTCATGCCTCTCGGGTTGACGAATGCTCCTGCAACCTTCATGAGGCTGATGGAAGACATATTGTGGTCATTCATTAACTCATTTCTAGTATTTTACTTAGATGACATCCTAATCTTCAACTAGACTTGGGAACATCACCTCCACCACATCCGATAGGTCCTCCAAACACTGTGAAAACATAATTTGTGTACCAATTTGGAGAACTGCACTTTTGTCATGACCTAGGCTCAGTATGTGGGATACATTATTGTTGAGCGGGGGGTGCATATGGATCCAGCAAAGATCCAATTCATTTAGGATTGGCCAGTCCCAACCACTCTAACATAGATTCACAAATTTATGGATCTTGTTAATTTATACTACATGTTCATGTTAGGATTCTCTCATATCACTTGGCCCTTGAGTAAAGTCACCAAGGGAGGAGTGAAAGAAAAATAATTTTGGTCTAAATATAAAAAAAAATATGTTCGTACAGTTGAAACATCACCTCTGCTTTTCCCCAATGCTCACATTACCAGGCTTGCAACAACAATTTGAGATTGAGACATATGCCTTTGACTATGCTATTGGGGAAGTTCTTACTCAACAGAGGCATCCAGTGGCACATCGCAATGAAACACTGTCTGACATAGTTCAGAAGTATCCCACTTATGAAAAAGAGATGTATTTCATTGTGTAGGATTGCAGAAAATGGAAGAATTGCAGTTTTGGGAAGGAAATGGTCATCCACATAGACCACTACCCCTGCAGTTCACACATACACAAGAGATGTTGCAGAACTATCACCATCATAAGTGGTCCACATATTTGCAATATTTTCACATGAAAATCAAGTACAAGAAGGGAAACAACAATAAATTTTCAGATTCCCTCAGCTGACCACCGATCATGTTGCTAACCACCATTCTCAAATCTTGTGGGAACGAGACTTCTGACTGGTCACTTCTCTACAAGAGCGATCCAAAATTTGGCCACACAAACAACTTCATAAGATGTCAAACAAGAAAATAATAAAATGTAAAGAAGAAAATTTTAGAATATGAACCCTAAGAATTTGGAATGGTCCAGCAAGGACAACCAAGACCATTAAGATGATGATGATATGAATAATTTGGGTACATGATTGTTGGAGATGCAAAATAATCTAATGGAATGATGAATTATCATGAAGATCTTAGGTTTCAACTAATTTTGGACTTTTTGATCTTGTAAATTCCAAGATGAAGTTACGATGAGAACCCTATGAATTACGAATGCTCCAAAAAGGATAGACAAGGCCAAATAAAATTTGGTGATGAGGGTTATTTGGGTGCAAGAATGCTGTTTCTTAAATGTTTTTCTACTGAAAGAACATTTTATAAAAAATTTCTTATCGGTCACAATTTCAACACAAGCATGTTCCATCAGTATGAATTATCAACTGTTGTAGGCCAAATTTCAAGACAAATTGCATTAATTTTAGGCAAAAGAAGTATATGAAATTAAGGTCCATGCCAGGAAAAAAGTATGTAAAAAAGGTTGTTGTGTCAATACTTACCATGTTTTCGAGCCATAGTCAAGGTTATATTTGAGAGTGTCTTCCCAAAGCCAGTGCTCTATTGAGATGACATTGCATTCACTATCTCTTAGGGTTGCAAGGTGATTGTTGAGTCTCAAAATTTTCTTCCATATTCATTCCTATTTCCATCATTTCATAACCATTTAGCTCTCATTTCATAACTATCTATCCTAAAACCCTACATCAAGTAACCATCTTCATGATCATATAGGTTAGAATAATCATTTTTGAAAGTTATTTATTTTATGTATTTAAAGTAAATTTATGATTATAACTAGGAGATTAACATGGTTTCATATATCTATATATGTTTTATGAGTTTTGTGACATGTTTAGGCTTATTTGAAGGTTATATAAGGGTCTTTCTTGGCCTCCCAAGCAGAAATTCGAATTTCAACTCAAGAGGTGGACAATATTCCAAGGAGAAATATCATGGAGATGTTGATGTGTCATTGGATTTGTATCTAGTATTTAGGGATAAGTTGAGACAATTATGGATATAATATATATTTTAGGGATTTACATTTATTGAGAATATATCCCTATTTTGATGTACAAATAAGAGGAGAATCCTTCAAAGGAAGCTAACAATGTGTAATTCGGTATTACTATTATTGGAGACTTTGAGATCATTTGAAAAACCAGCTCTATTGTTCTATTTGTTGTTCATGTTCTGGATGATTTAATAAATTTGTTGTAGCCGAGAATTTCTTTTAGTGTACAAGGCAAGGGTGGATGGCCCGCACACCAATCTAAGTACACTTTTTGGTTAAATTAGCATAATTTTCATGAACTACTTCTACTTCATATTTATTCATTCATTTAAATGTGTGAATATTTCTTATTTTTTTTGAATTATTATTAGTTTAATTCTAATTTTCATATGAAGTGATAAACAAGAATTTAAGTTAAATTCTCCTTCTATCTGATCATGAACAAAAACCAAAATTCATCCTCTTTTCCTTGATTAAGTTGTTTCCAAAATTTCTAGTTTTAACGCTATGGTAACAATGATGGAATAAAATTTTATAGAAGGAAAACCTGGACCTCCTAAGTTAGGAGAATATTATCCTACTTTTTATACATCATAAGCTATTTTTAATCAGTTATTTAGTTTCTTTTCATGAAGATAGTACTGTGGGGAAGGAGAACCTGGATCTCCTAAGTTAGGAGCCTCTTCCCTCACTTATTACATATTGAATTAGAAAATTCTTAGTTAGATTTTATATTGTAATATGCATTTCCGTTATTATCATCGAAACAACTACTTCCTACAATATTTTAATCGAAGATTCCATATACTTTGGTTTTCTTCTAATTTTACGAAACCCCCTAGTTGACAATTAAATGACAGGGATTTAACATACCATTAAAGTGCCCAACATTTTGGTGGCATTTCCGGCGAAGCACACTTAGATAAAACTGGTTAGGAAGTTTGTTTACAAAATGAATAAATAAAAATAAAAACAACAATAAAACATTTAAAAAAGAAAAGAAAAGAAAGGATTTTTCATTATGATTATTCATGCCTAGACAAAGAAATTAGAAAGGCAATTCCAGAAAACAAAACCCCCTAAAAATAATAAAAACTATAAAAATCCATTTGGAAAACAAGATCTACAAAACATGATGTTAAAGAAGTCATTTAGAGAAGGGGGGTATGCCACCACAAGGATCTTCTCAAATTATTGTCCACAATTGAGAATGGTCACTAGGGAAGAAAATTCCTTTCAAAATATAGAAGAGGAACAAAGCATTCATAAAGAGGATCCACAAGAAGAGAATCTAGAAGCCTCTTCTAGTTATCTTTGTAAAGAGACCAATGATTTATGGATCACTTGCAATGAATTTCAAACAATAGAGATAAAATTTGAAGAAAATATATCATATGTATCGCAAGATCCCTTGTACATTCATTATTTTGAACAAGTTTCACAAGAAGAACTTTCTGATATGACAATTAACAAAAGTAAAGAAAAAAAAGATAATTTCAAAACTTGGTTTAAACTACTCATTAGGTCATAAAAACACTCCAATTTTCAACATTCTTTAGCATTGAATATTTATGATCAAATAATTTTTCATGTCGAGGCATTCATTAAAATATATTTTTCAAACATGGATATTATTTTACTTATGATCTTGTTACACAAATGAATGCATTGGAAATTCTCTTATACTTAAGAGAATGACTTTTCCTTTTCAAAATAGAGTAGGATACAATAGAAAAATAAAACCAAGCTTGGAGAGTTTTATAAGTTTTTAATTTTCAAATTTGATTTCATTTATTTCTTGGAAATTTTGGTGGTGCAGTAAGAGCAACACAAAAATATTTTCAATAAAAAAAATCACATTTATGAATAAGGAAAATGTAAAATTTGAAACAAAATAAATTATATTTTGTTTTTGTTTTCATTTCCAAGAGAATTAAAAATTTTAGAATAGGCTCTGCATGAACCTTAAATCTATGAATTCTAAAAGAACTAAGAAGAAATCTATTTCTCAATCTATGAGATGCAGTTTTATGGGAAGAAAACATGGGAGAAAACAATTGGTGCTGGACGATGGCATCACCTTCGAGAGGGACAACAATGTCAAGATTTTGCCTTATGCCTCCAACTAGATCTTCAAAAGCGCCATGGCCTGCACCAATAACAAGAGGAGCCCACGAACATCCCATGAACCAGCAATCGATTATGTTAACCAGAATATTTGCTAGAAAACGTAATAGGCTGCAAATGTCATTTTTAAAATTCACTTTGTGACCAAATAAAAATGAATCTCAGAGAAATAAAGCATGGGTTTATCTCAAAATGGGGTGGCTTATGTTTGCAACCAAATATTTCCTCAAATTCGTAACCATTTGAGAGATCTTAAAGGTTCTTTAGAGCCTTATTTGCGAGAATGTGTAACAACCTAAAAAATTCATTTTTAAAACGAATTTGTGACCAAATGAAAATGAAGCTCAAAAAAATAAAACATGGGTTTTTATAATAATAGGGTGACTTAGGTTTTCCATGAGAAATTTCATCAAATTTGTAACCATTTGAGAGATTTACGAAGTTCTTTAGAGCCTTATTTGTGAGATTGTGCGAGAAAAATGGTTTCTAATTTAATGCACTACTTCAGTTGTGGCCATGATCGAAGGAGAAGATCTGATCTCCCTGATCTAAAGGAGGCATGGAGTGATGTTTTAATATTTCATTTTTTTTTTGTAAATATTTCATTAATTTTTAGATTGTAATTATATTGTATCTTATTGCCATTAAAAAAAAATATTATGTGTCATAAAAATTGATGTGAAATTCATGATTGGAGCAAATTGAGAAAAGCTTGTTGTGATGGTTTATTTAAACATCACCCGTAGAAGAAAGAAAAAAGGAAAAGAATGAGAAAACACAAGACAAAATTAATTGAATAAAGGCGCAATAGTGACTAAATTTAATTGTAAATTGAATTTTGTTAACATTGAGTTTTTGCATTATCGAAATATTTTTGTCGAATATTATGTTTTCAATCATGATGCAGGGAAGAAGAAGAACCATAAAATCACTTTATCTGCAGGGGTCGATTCATGAATTTTGATCAAATATTGTTTTGGAGGAATCATTAAGCATTCGAAAATCAATATTTCTTTATATTTATGAAATTCTATGGTTCAAACGTAAATTGAGGAAATTATGCATATCATCATTTTTTTAGAAATTTTAGTTATTATCGCAATTGTGAAATTGGACTAATCATGATAATTTTAAATGAAGACACTTCATAAACCTCGTTTACTAAGAATTAATTATGAAAAAAAAATTGCATAAAGTACCAAAATCAATTGATCACTTCTCTTTGAACACACTTACATTTTATTGTAATGTTAATGTCATGTTCTGCTTTCAGGTTCCAGGGCAATCGGAAAATTTAAGGAAGCCAATTTATGCATGATTGGTTTTCTACTACTAATTTCAAGAAACATGAACCAATTAGATCCATTTCTATCATCCATAAATGTCATCACTTTTCCTATCCAAACTCACAAGCCATTCAAACATTTTCACTAAACATAATCATCACCATTTTCCTTGCAAGTGTCGTATGTTTCCTTCACATTTTCCATAATTTCCATTCATTTTCATTAACTCATTAATAAATACATTCAACTCACTTACATGTTGATTTCTCCTTTTTATTTCCGTCCACTTCTTTACCCTCTTGTCATTTTCCTTTCCATTAAGTAAATCCTTATTGATGCAAATTTTCATCCATGGTCCTTCCAAAATCATTGTTCCATACTCGCGTTAGATGATGGGGGATTCATCAATGTCTCCCTTCCAACAATTCTTATCCCATGGACATCAGTACATTATCTAGGATCAGTTCTAGAGTCCTTATTAGTACCTTGAGGCTTGTATGCGTTAATGACCAATTCTCTCACTCACAATCATAGGAATATAGTAAGGTCCATTTATCTTTGGATCTTGCAAGGGGCTCGAAATCAACTCATCTATTCGCACTTTGCAAAGACGTACTTAGGTACCTTGGAACTCATTGACATTAATGGTGAGTTTTTCCTCGCATTGGTTAATAGAATTAATTAATGACTGATAATCCAATGAATTTTCTTCATGATCGACATCAACATATTTATTCGCATAACTAGAATTATACCATTGAGTTTTGTAATGATTGAATACTACATCATTTCAGCAATTTGCAGGAGAAATCAATTTGTAATAGCAGCAATAAAGATCCCAATATTGTCCGCAACACAAAGAGAACAAAGAATCAGATCAAATTCCTTTGTTTACATACTCCATTATCTAACATCAGCAACCACACTCTTCAGTAAACACAACTCAGCCACATTGAAGGTGAGTGAAGGTATGTTGTTTTGTAATTTTAGTCATGCAATTCCTTAAAATACTAGAATTGAAATTTTGGAAAATTTCTCACCACCTCTATAATCCCTTTCTCATATTGTCATAAACTGAAAAACACCTTTAGTTGGGGGGAAGGGACACCAATTCATACTCACATGTCATACATCATCACACATTTTCATTTCATTCCAACCAAGATGTTCTTCGCAATCAACTATTGTTACAATATTATTCCAAAATATTATATTATTTGCAAATTCTCAATTCATTGATAGTTATTATAGCACTGAAAATAAAACTCTCAATGTTTTAATGTACTTTGATGCAACAAAAATAAAATTATTCTTACACAAGAACCAATGCTCAAAATTTTTTGTTGTCACACAATAACTAAGCATCAAAAATATATGTTGCAATAAAATGTATTACACTTTGAAAAAGAGAATATGATGATGCAAAGTTTGAAGGAAATAAATACAAGTTAAAATCTCATAAAGAAGCAAAGAATTTCAAAAAGATAAACTTATGGAAAAATGAATGAATTCAATAATTGCATGAGGGCATGCAACAACTTCAATTGGGGGGTATGTTGAGTCTCAAAATTCTCTTCCATATTCATAAATATCTCCATCATTTTATAACTATCTAGCCTAAAAGACTACATCAAGTAACCATATTCCTGATCATATAGGTTAGAATAATCATTTTCCAAAGTTATTTATTTTATGTATTTTAAGTGAATCTATGATTAAAAAGTAGGAAATTATCATGGTTTCATACATACACACACACACACACACACACACACACACACACACACACACAAACATATGTTTTATGAGTTTTGTAACATGTGTAGGCTTATTTGGAGGTCCTAGAAGGGTCTTACTTCACCTCCCAAGCACAGAATTGAATTTCAACTCAAGAGGTGGACCATATTCTAAAGTGAAAGATCATGGAGATCTTGACGTTTCATGGGATTTATATCTAGTATTTAGGGATAAGTTGATACATGTATGAATATAATATATATTTTATTGATTTACATTAATTGAGAATATATCACTAATTCACGTATAAATAGGAGGAGCATCCTTCAAAGGAAGCTAACAATGTGTAATTTGGTATTAATATTATTGGAGACTTTGAGATAATTTGAAGAACTAGTTCTACTATTCTATTTGTTGTTCATGTTTTGGATGATTTATTAAATTTGTTGTAGTTGATAATTTCTTCAAGTGTGCAAGGCAAGGTTGGAGGGCCCCCACACCAAGCTAAGTACATTTTTTGGTTAAATTAGCATAATTTTCATGAACTAGTTTTGCTTTAGATTTATTTAGTCATTTACATGTGTGAAGATTTCTTATTATTTATGGATAATTATTAGTTTAATTGTAATTTGAATATGAAGGGAAAAATAGAGGGGCATGCTAGGTCCCCATAATACCAGTTTATCCCCTTATTTTTATTGTTAATGTAGCCCCCTTATTGTTATTTGTGTTCCCATGTAGTCTCGATATTGTTATTATTGTCCCCATAGAAGTCCATTATTGTTATTGTTGTGCCCTTAGATTGTTATTTTTATGTTATCTAGGATTATATTGTGACCCCTTGGACTAATATATATAGAAAGGAAGTTTTTCCATTTGTATCATCCAAGAATTGTTCATCTATGTAATGTAAAGGAGGTTTCCCCCTTGAAGAGTCAGATTTCTAAGTCGTTGATCTATCTCTTCCTCAATTTTGTGAGCTGGTTTCATAACACTCGGGGAGAGTTGTCTGGTGCCCCACAGGTAATGTAAGACATGGATGAAGCTAGGTGCATGAGTAAGCATAGAGGAAGGTAATAATATGACAGTCGGTTGGATAGGTTGAGTCCATTGGGTAAATGGACAGTGGCTGAGTAGGTAAAGTGAATGGGTTTAAGGTGTTAGATGCCTTAGCTATATTAGGAACTGTTGTTCTCAATGTTGTGCATATTGTGTACGGATAAAGGAATTTCTCCTAACCTTCACCTTATGTTATCTAGTAATTATTATGTGATCATGATTATGTTGGTCTTTTTATATGTATACATGTATATATGTATGTATGTCGTGTTTGACAAGGTCATCATGGATCATGTTTGTTTCATGCTAAATATTTATATGTATATATGTGTGTATGTATGTTGTTTTATAACATGATGTTGATTTTTTTATGATAATTATTATATATGTATGTATGTATCTATGTCACTTTCTAACCATGTTTTTAGGGATCATTCCTATGGAGGAATGACTTCTTATGAAGGTTAATGAAATTAAGAGGTTCCTCGCTATGAGGAATCAAGTGGCAGAGTAGCCTTAACAAAACTATGATGTCAGTATCACGTGGACATGAATTGGTATTATATGCTTGTATTATGCCTATGTTTATGTTATGGACATGTAATGTTGAGAGATACCTTAGCGAAATGAAATCAATTTGCTTTTTTTTTTCTGTTGGGATGAGCAGGAATATAGGAGATACACTAGAAGCACGGTTGCTTTGCCGAGTCAATGTCTGGTATATGGATATGGGGTACATTGTATTCCTGTTGCATATATGGTTTTGTGTGTATATTTCATATGCAGTGTTAGGTATAGATGGTGCTATGTACATGTTAGATATGAAGTGTTATGTACATATCGTACTGTGCGCATATTGGATATGTAATGTTGTGTGCATATGGTGTTTTGCGCATGTTGGATATCTGATTTTGTGTACGTATGGTGCTATGTACATGTTGTATATGTAGTGATATGTACTTATGGTGTTGTGTGTGTGTTGTACATATGGTGCTATGTACATATGGTGTTGTGTGCATTACTGTACATGTTGTGTTGTGTGCATGTGGCGTTGTGTACATGTGGTGTCGGGTAAAATTCATGCATGTGGTGTTATGTACATGTGGTCTTATGTACACATTGTATAGGTGGTCCGGTGTAAATTTTTCATTGCGTACATGTTGTGCAGGTGGTGCCATGTACATGCTATGTTGTGCACACATTGTGCAACTAGTGTTGTGTACATGTTTTTCATATTGTACTTATATACATGGGTTATTGTGTGCATGTCGTATATGATGTGTTGTGGGCATGTGGTATACATATATGCATTGTTTTGAACACTGGATGTGGGTGTATGTATTTTCTTGTATTGTACACCGGATGCAGGTGTATGTGTATTGTGGAATTCTTGAATTTAGGTGTATGTGTTGTGTGGAATGTCGAAATGCATATGTATGTTTTATGTAGTTTTTATTTCAGGTTCACGTGCATGTTTGTATGGTATTGTATGTCGTGTGTGCCTGTATGTGTGTGATGGGAATTTTGTGTATGTGTATGTGATTGAAGAGAAGCAAAGGCACTGAGTTCTCACTGAGTGTGGAAACCAATATAGTGTGTGTACATAAATAAAAAAGGCATAAGTAAGGAATGATGAAGGATAAGTATCAATATTTTATTTAAACTTTATTATGCATTTTATTTACGATTTCGACTTATGATGGTTACATATGATTTATGATTATGGTTTATGGTGATTTCATGCGATTCCAGATTTTAATTTATGATGGTTGTGATTTGAGCTAACCAAATTTGATATGTCTATACATGATGATTTAATCAAACATCTAGTTTGACTTATTGTGATAGGAAGTGAACAACATTTCTATTGTACCTTATCAATGAGCTATGAATGATATATGAGGTGAAACTATTTAAATTTATTTTGAATATAATGAGAGTTATGTTCTTGGTACAATAAGAACATAAATTCTCAGTTGTGTGGTTGAAACTGATTGCAAGAATTAGCAGAAACAACAAAAGGAATTGAAGCATGCAGTAGTATTTTGGTAAAGAATTCAGGAACAGGGCCACTGTGGGATACTGGTACCAAATAGTGTCCACTAATTTCCATGAGAATTTAATGAAGGGTATGATGGTTTTGAGGAAGGGAAAATCCTTGGTTTTTGTATATGCTGATATGAGAAATCATTGCCAAGGGATGGACTACTTGGGATGGGGGTGCTAGTGGAACTTGGAAGGTGTGTGACTCAAGGCAAGGGGTGAACAAATTTCCCGAGGGATTATGTAGCAGAGAAGGGAAGATAGGGAATGGAATTTTTTTATCATTAAAATTTCCAGATGGAATCAAATGCACATTGGGAGTGTGCCCTAGAAGAATGAGTCACTAACTATTCACTGAGGGTACAATGGCACATGATTGTAGCCCTGGATATTGGATGCAACTTTGGCTCTCACAACAGATTCTCAACTTGTTGCAAAGGAATTGAATCATGGTACTACCTTGAGGGTGGAGGTGCCAGCCTTTAGATTCCCTTGTTTCTAATATGGGCATTGTATCCTTCTATTTTCTGGTTGAGAAAATGTCCATATGTTTATATCTGTATATTATTGTAAATATTGTATCGATATGGATTTATAAATATCCATAGTAAATATGGTTGTTTATATGGATGTCATTGTAAATACTACAGCGAGATATGTTATAAAGATCCATAAGAAATATGTTTTTTTTTTAGCAATTTGTTGGTTTCTAGGTGTCTTTGAACACTGAGGACAGTGTTCCACCAAGGGGGGGGGGGGTGGTTGTAACAACCCTTGTGAAAATTCCATGTGATAAAAATTAATAAAGGAAAACTAATAATCACGGTTGATGGGACACTTATTCCAAGCTGGATTTGGGGAAAAACATCCTAATGCGTGTTAATTTAAGTGAATATGGCTAAGAAAATTGGAAAAGGAAAAGGAAAAGTATTTGGAATGGAAAAATGGCATATTTGGCATATTTAATTATGAAAAATAACAAAAATTGGGAGAAAATGGATATTAAAGTAACATGTTGCATGTGAGGAGGAAAACGAAGGAAAATAATGGAAATGAAGAAAATAGAGGCTGATGAGTTCCATCATTAGACATATTTGGAGGGGTTAACAGTCACCTTTTTTACTTCTTGGATATTTTTTTTCTTGAATTTTTATTATTATTTGGTTTTATGATGATAGTATAGTTGGTGATTAAGGTTAACATACTCTGAGTACCTAATATGAGGTTGAGTGCAGAAAATAATGATTCATTTAGCATTTTTATAAAGATTTTATCATAAGGACTTGGGAGAGACAGCAAGGAGAAATTATAGGAGGATTTTCCACCCTAGATTCTCTCCATCAATTCGAACTCTAAAGGAAGCCAAAGGATCCCAAGTATTCTCTCTAGCAATTCTAATTCCAGAGGCAGGCAAGTGACTCAAAGATGAGTGCACTCAATATTTATTTACTATGAGTCAAGAGGACTCAATCACCATTTTCTAGGGAGCTGTTGGTAGCTACCCTGTGGAATAAATAGAGAAGAGCTAGAACTAGGAGGAGTTAGTCAATACTATTCCATTCCAGTCAAAACTCTGTTGCAAGTTATTGAGCTTTTTATTATTTCATTGATCAAAATTTCATAGATGTAGGAGGTTATTATTTTATGAAATGAGAAGAATGGTTTCAATTTTACTGATTTAAGTTTCAGAGAGCTAGGCTCGTGGGTTAGGGCCCAATCCATGTGCCTCATCCTCTCTGATATATTGGTTCTTTGCTTTATTTCATTTCGTTAGCTCCGCTTCTGATAATTTAATTTATGTTTCATGTTTCTGCCTAGATTTTTCTTTCAATGTACTGTTGTAGTTTTCATTTGCTTGTGAGTGATAGAATAGAGGATAAAAACCAAGAAAATATGTAGATCAATACCCCCTTCTCATCTCTATCAATAGATATCAAGGAGGACGAACCTTCCCACAGACCCAAAAGCTGGTTTCCATTCTCTTTTTCTGAGATTAGAAGTAGAGTTGCATTACCATTTTATAGTCTTCCTTTGCATGGTATTTTTTACGCATTTGTCGATTTCTCATGCATAAGATTGGTAGATTTGTTTGCAGGACTTATTGATAAAAACCCACAGCTCTGTAGTGCTTCCAAACTTCATTTTCCATTGTTGTTATGCCCTCCATTCCCTCCTTTCTCTTCTTATTCCAACTACTGCAGCCACCTTTATTCCCCAAAACACTTAAACCCTTCTACCCTTCTCATTCCTTTGTTTTTATCATTCACTATTTCCTTACCTATTTTAATGCAAAACGCTTGAAAAACCATTAGAACTCAACATCTTCCTTTCCTCCTCAAAACTCCCGCTACCATACATCGTAAATCGCAACCTGTAATTATTACCCTCTTCTTTTAACACTTTCCGCTTGGTTTTGTTGATTGCGATATTGAGATCTCGCATATCGCAGATCACACCTTTTCCCTTTTTCCTTCAAGACATATCGCAAATGCAACCCATTTCCTTTTGGCCCAACCACAAATTGCAACTTTTACCTTTTTTCCTTAAAACTTACCGCTTTGAAATGCCAATGTGATATTTTTGCTGCATCGCAGATCTCTGATCGCAACCTTATTGTTTTTTTCTTCTAAACTTACTGCTAAACTTCACGTTATTGAGATTGTGATATCAATCCCACCTCCATGTCATCTGCTGCATCACAGATCGATCATCGCATTTTTTGTTTTTTTCTTTAACACTTACTGCTCCAAATTCGTGATATTGTGATTGTGATATCGGTCCCACCTCCACATCACCACTCCGCATCGCATTGCGCAAGAATTACGTCATCACACTTCGCTCCCGCTCCCAGACAACCTTTCCACTATCCCTTTACTTTTGCGATATTGCATTGCGACATCACATATCGCAACATTTGTCCTTTATCACACTCCTCCATCGCACTTGGTGAATTATTCTGGTCCAAGGCCTCTTTGCGCGTCAAAAAAGCTTTAATCCGGTTTAAACCTCCCTTTTTCCACTTCAAATCCTCGTTTCATGTGTTAAGCCCTCCATTACCCTCTTTAGCCGTTGTCTCTCCTCCAAGCTGAAAGTCACACATTTTAAATCAGAATCAAATCATGGAAAACTTAGTTGCATGGATAGAAGTATGGTAGATATACCATAGGATAAATAGAGTGCATTTATACATTTGGCCAAGTTAAGTGTGGGTTAGAATTAGTTTCCTTTCTGCCATTTATTTTCAGCAAGTTAAATTAGTTTCATTTCTATGATTTCTTTCCTGCAAATTAAAATAGTTTCATTCTTTTCATTTCTTTTGAGAAATTTAGTTTAGTTTCCTTTCTGTCATTTCCTTTCTGCAATTTACATTTCATTTTTTATCATAGTTTGAGAAATAGCACCCTTTTGTAAATTAGAAGAGGATGACATGAACAAAGTGCCTCTGTTGTGTATATAGCACTATCACCTCCAAGTTTGTACGAAACCTGGGTTGATAAAGTAAAGTAGGGCAGCCCCTAGGATTTGCAGCACTCTTGGTATAATACAAGGGCTCACCACTTTTTGACGCTATTGTCGGGGAGGTGTCTAGTATATTCTTTGATTTTGTTTTTAGAATTATTTTCTACTTTCATTTATTTTCATGTCATTTCATTAATATTGAAAAAAATACAAAAACATTTCATTTTCATGCCTCGTAGGACTAGGAATGCTCAAAGAAAAACCTTACTTAAAACCCCCACATCACCTCCTACGGACCCTTCACTCTTCTTCAGTAGCAGTGAGAGTGAACCCCCTCTAGGAGAGCCTTCTGAATATTTTGAGGATCCTATTGGGGAAGAAGAAGAAGACCTTGTTTCAACTTAGGAACATGCTTTAACTATCTTAACCATGGTTTGGATCCAGAGAGCCTTTCCCATAAGAGAGGCAGATGGGGAAACCAAGATGAATAGCATTCACCTGTTTTCTCTTCCACACTTCCATGGACTTACCTCCAAAGACCCTGACACATTCATGCTTGAATTTTGTGTTTTATATAGGACTTATGACTACACTTATGATGATAATATGTTGAAGCTATTCCCATCCACCCTTAAAGATGTAGCCTTGTGCTGGTTCATGGGAATACCTAGGGATACCATCACTACCTGGGCACAGACGGAAGGGACCTTCAGCAAAAAATAGAAAGATTATTTTAGGTCGAAGGAAACTAAGGATGAGATCTTTAGGATGACTCTAGGTCTGGATGAATCCTTAAAGGACTATGAAGAGAGGTTTCAACTGAACTATAAGAGATCCGACTATACTCTTGATCCTGACTCACTTAAACTTGTACTTCTTCAAGGGATTAGTGAAGAGACGATACAAACCTTCAATATGATATCAGGAGGAGATATCTACCAACAATGCTATGAAGTAATCAAAGCTATCTTCTAGATCCATTCTAGGGCATTTAGGATGAAGGGAAGAGCCAGAAAAAGTACATCCAATACCCCTTCCTCTTCCATCTTCATAAAAAATGAGATTAGAAAAATGCTAGAGGACTTCAAGAGTGACATGTTGCACACCTTTTCTTTGAAAATGGACACAATGCAAGTAAAAAGGAAGCAATAGGAAGTAGAAATAGCCATATCCATATTTTTTTCTAGATGTACTAGGAAACACCCAAGGAATGAATGTACAATAAATGTCATGGAGGTTTGGTTAGTCTGTGAGGAGAATCATGCCACTGAAAAGTGTCCCTCCTTACCTGGACTTAAGGATGTATATCAAGGTTGGTAACCAATGCCAGAGCAACTCTATATCATCAACCAGAGAAGGCCTCAAGGCCCTCGGTCATACCAACAAAATATGCAAGGTGAACCTTACTCTTAGTATCACAACAATCATAATGCAACCATGCACCCTTCGTACAACCCCACTCCTCCATCCTGGTCTATGCCTCCTATTTGGCCTGACAACCCTTCATATCATCCTCAACCAATAAACCAACCATTCTAGCAGTATGTTCCATGAAGATCTCAATGGAACAATCCATCCTAAGGGTGGAGGCCTCAACAAAATCAACCACCCACTCTGATGCCTCCACCCCAACCTCAACCTCAGCTTACCCAAGCTGATACGCCTAGGCTACCTATACCTGCATAGTCCAATCCGAACCCAAAAAAGAGACAAGCACAAGAGGCTCCCAGTGGAGAAACATCCTATCTAGCTTATGCTATGGAGATATAGGAGGTTAACCTTAGGTTGAGAAGATTACTCCTAGACAACCATCCTCAATCTCCACCTGTAGAGGTTGAAGAGGAAAAGGAAGAAGGTAACACTCAAATCTAGCAACCTCCTTTTCCTGAGTGCTTGATCCACCCAAGTCAACACACACTTGAGGAGACTGAACTCCTAGGAGAATTGGAAAATTTGTGTGTAAAGATACCAATTCTCCAGGCCATTAAGGATGTCCCTATCTACAATAGGTTCATCAAAGAAAATTTCTTCAAGAAACCCAAGAGAAGAAAGAGATATACCCCCACCATTAATGTCGTAGGACAACTATCTGACCTAATGTTAGGAAGGGTTATATTTCCAAAGTACCTGGACCTAGGTAGTCTAGTTGTTGATGTGCATATAATTGGTGTCATAGTCCCCAACACTCTGATTTATCTAGGGGCTACCATCAACTTCATGACGAAGGAAACTATGTTGAAACTTAATCTCCAAGGGTTTGAGTAAAACGACAACATTTCTACAACTTGCAGACTGATGCACAGTAACTCCAGAAGGAATTTTTGAGGATGTCATGGTTACCATTAAATCTTGGGATTATCCTATAGATTTCCTTGTCCTTCAACAAAAAACCAAGTTTAATGGTTATCTTCTCATATTAGGGAGACCTTGGTTAGCCACCGTTGATGGTTATATTAGTCGTCGAGTCGGAAAAATAACTATAAAAAATTGGCTTTTGTCTAAAAAACTAGTGTTATATCCTCCAAACCAACCTTCCATTGATCATGATCTCCCTATATGGTTAGAAGATGAACAATATGAGTTATATAACACTGTTAATATGTGTACCATAGATGATGTTCTTATAAGGGGGTAGCTTGATGAAGATGAACTCATCAACCATGCCATTCAAAACTAGTCCAACACTAACATTCCTCTCGAAACCTTAGTCAAAGAGTCTGAAATACAACCTTGGATGGAAATTAATTGAGTTGAGTCAACCTCTAAATCCACTAAGGATATTGAGTTTGGCCCATGCAAGTCTCTGGAAATCAACCCAAGCCTCTCGAATGAAGAAGAGAAGTAGTTGTGCTGACTTTTGAAATAAAATATAGATGCATTTTCTTGGGATTACAAAGGCATGGAAGGGGTGAATCCTTCAATATGAAAACATCATATTTACATCAGAGAGTCCTACCCTTTGGGTTTTGCAATGTCCTAGCTACCTTCCAAAGAGCTTTCGTGAGCATCTTTTCTGAGTTATTCCATCACTCTGTCGAAATCTATATGAATGATTTCACACCATATGGGGATGTCCTCCAAAAATATCTCTCCAATTTGGGTAAATTCCTACGAAGGTGCATTGAGATGCATCTCTCCTTGAGCCCAAAAAAGTGTGAATTCCTGAATAAATCAAGGGTTGTATTAGGACACTCCATATCCCAAGCAGGAATATAGGTAGACTAGAACAAAATCGCTATCATCAAAAGGGTACCTTGTCCTCAAAATAAAAAATATGTTAAGAGTTTCTTATGCTTAACTGGTTACTATAGAAGGCTCATCAAATAATTCAGCAAGATGGCCTTGCCATTATCTGGGTTATTGGCCAAATATTCTGAGTTTATTTGTTCTGGTCTTTGTCAAGATGTGTTCGAGCTCATTAAGGGAAATTTGACCACTGCCCCCATCCTCCGAGGTCCAAATTGGACTCTGCCTTTAAACATCCACACTGATGAATACAACAAAGCTGTAGGGGAAACATTACGACAATTAGAGGACAAAATCCCTTATGCCATTTATTTCATCAGTGAAAATTTGTCAAAGGTCGAGCTGAATTATATTGTTACTGAGAAGGACATGTTAGCCATTGTCCATGCATTGAACAAATTCATGCATTATGTAACTAGATATCAGACCTTTTTTCACACTGACCATAAAGCCATCAAGTATTTAATGAAAAAACCAGATGTAAATTCTAGGATAATTAGATGGTTGTTACTTTTGCAGCAATTTGATTTGACTATTTTTAATAAACCTAGAAAGGAGAATGTTGTGGTAGATCTTTTTTCAAGGTTAGATATCCCTGTAGGTGAAGAAGAAATGGTGGATGACCAGCTACCTGATGAACACATCTTTGCCATATCAACACTCTCACCATGGTTTTCTGATATATCCAACTATTTGGTTGCCGGAAAATTTCCTCCTAATCTTTCATTCAGGGAGAGGAGCATAATCATAAAAAAAAGTTCCCCTTTCAATGGATCGGGAGAAACCATTTCAAGCTAGGCCTTGATCAAATCCTAAGGAGATGTGTGAGGGAGGAATTTTTTTTTGATATCCTCTCTGCATGTCATGACAACCCATGTGGAGGCCACTTTGCTGCAAATATAACTTCTTACAAAGTTTTGTAGGCATGATACTATTGGCCTACCCTTCATCAATATTCCAGAAGATACACTAGCAGGTGTGACCAGTGCCAGAGGATGGGGAAACCCACAGAAATGAATGAAATTCCTTTACACCCTCAGGTGTCTCTTGATCCATTTGACATGTGGGGCATGGAATTTATTGGGCCCATCAATCCACCATCTGGACAAAATAAGTATATCATAGTATGAACTGATTACCTAACAAAGTGGGCTGAAAAAAAAGTAGTGAGGGTAGAAACTGAGGAGAAGCTAGCAGAATTTCTAAGGGATAATGCGTTTTACAAGTTTGGATACCCCAGAGAAATATTCACTGATCAGGGAGAACAATTCACCTCCCACCTGATTGAGAATCTTTTGAGGAAGCACAAGATTAAGCATAGAACTTCTATTTCCTATCACCCTTAGGCGAATGTCCAAGGAGAATTGACTAACAGATCTTTATAGGGCATCCTCACCAAGGTTGTGAGCATCATTAGAAAATATTGGGGAGACAGATTAGTAGAAGCTACTTGGGCCTACAACACTACTTGCAAGACAACAACAATATTCACTCCTTATGAACTAGTCTATGGTAAGAAATCTCTAATTCCAGTTGAGTTTGAATTAAATACTTTAAGGATTGTAGGTAAATTAAATCTAGGTCTATCAAATGCCAAAAAAGAGAGGTTACTGCAACTATACGGATTGGATGAGTTCAAAATGTAAGCAGTTCTTCGCACAGAGGTAGTTTAGCTGCAAAGGAAGGTATGGCATGGAAAAAACATAAAAAAAAGACCTTCTAAGAAGGAGATTCAACACTATTGTATGATTCAAGGTTTAAATAATTCAAAGACAAGTTGAGGAGAAGATGGTTGGGAGCTTACACAGTGGAATTTTTTTTTGATAATGGTTCAGTTCAAATCATAACCATAGATGAGGAATGAACCCACTTGCTTGTTAGTGATCACATAATTAAAATTTACAAGAAGCCTTTGCAAAGGCAGAGTTCTTAAATTCAATAAGCAGAGAGGTGTATGTGATGAGAAACTCCATAGTTTCCCACACTTCCTGATAAAAAGTAAAAAAAAAAAAAAATATATCCATTGTGAAAACCTCTCCGAGGCACCCAAGGCAAGCTTGTGGGTTGAAAACCTCGATGGAGGCAGCTCACTTGCTTAGAAAAAAAATAATAATAAAGATCCATGGGTGAAAACCTCTATGAAGCACCCAAGGAAAGTCTGTGGGTTGAAAACCACCATGGAGGTAGCCCACTTTATTTCAAAAAAAAAAAACAAAAACAAAAAAATACATTTGCATTTCTATGTTTTCTGTGTTTGTTGTTTTGTAGGTTATTAATGGTTTCTGGAAACACATGAAGGCATTCATCTTATTTTCCCTTCCTTTATTTTATCGTCCATCCCATCATTCACTCCATTTATTTTTACAACTTCCTCCATCACCTCCATGCACCACACTCCTCCATTCCCATGCACAATGTACCAAGGAAAACAAAACATAGGTTGCTATAGAAATCAGGGAATTCCTACAACACAAACATATGTTCTTCAATAGCAATAGAAAACAAGGGAGGAGCGCATGAAGTAGAGCCTAGGAAATACAATAGTGGCACACATGGCATCTAGAGCATCCCCACGCAGCATCTACAATGGGGAGAAACGAAAAATCCGTAGCTCAATTTTAGAACAGGAAAATAGTGAAGTACGCAGCATCCAAACTGTTTGTATCCTTAATACAGCTCCTGAAAATGCCTTGGAAACAACATGTAAACTCAGGGATATCTTCTCACCCCTTGCTACACATCCATAATAGCCAGAAATAATTAATTTGCAGACTTAGAGTTTAAGGGGCAGAAATGTAACCAGTTAACTCGACCACCACCATGAGGTATGACTGGAAAAAGATAAAAGTACATGCCACCTGGCCATGAAAAATAAAAGAAGTTAAATCAAGTGGAATAGAGAAGAATGAGGTGAGGAAACACGCAGTCCATCACAAATTAATAGGGACGAGGAAACAAATGTCTACAATAGAATTGGAGCTGAGTCGTGTTACATAGGAACTCCAAAATTAGTAGCGCAATCTAATAAAAGGAGATGTTGTTTCATCGAAACAAGTAAATTGAAAATTTTTAAATGGAGATAGATAAACGGAAGGCCACAACGCAGCAAGAGTGAGCTTTAGCTACGTATTTTTTGACAAATTGTAGCGACAAGAGCAGAACGATGTCACCATACCCATGGCCTGGTTCTCTTTCATAAATATGAGTAGGGAAGATTTTATAGCAACCGAAACACAGTCATATTGCACTTCTATCCTTAAAGAAGAAGAAGAGGAACCAGAAGAAGGACTAGAAGAAGAAGAAGAACCAGAGGAATATGAAGAGGAGACAAAGGACCAAGGAGAAATAGAAGAGATGGCCATAGAAGTCATATATATAACAGAAAGTGGGTGAGAAACAAACTCACAACATAGCACCAGGTCCCCTCAATAAAAAAAGGTATTTGCCACCATAGCTCCTCTAAGCGCAAAGAGAAAAAGGTAGACCTATATGTATTTCAGAGCTGACAAGAGTCAGAGAGAGCCAAAAACTTCTCCCACAAGCTCAATTATCATTGAAGAATCACCAAGGGGGAGGAAATAATCGAAGAGATAATTCTGAAGGAGCAGCTGCAGAAGGCAGAAGTAGAGAATGTCGCACTGAAGGAGCAATTGTAGCAAAAATAGGAGCAAGTAGCCACCATGGAAGACTTATGCATAGAATCTCTTCAGCACATATTCCCTTCTAACTCATATGTTGTGTACCTCAAAGAGCAATGAATTCTATTTCAAATCAAAACTCTAGCCTCCCATGGATCACTACCTTTCCAATATTGTAGGCAATCCAGGAATTTATACAAGAAAACTAGCATGGTTGATTAGGAAAAGATGGCAGAATTTTATGTGAATAATTTTGTGCTGACAAATATGGATATTTGGGACCCCAATCCTACAATGGAGGATATTCAGTTAATGGCTCTAGCATCTTGGATGGTGAATGATGACACTAGAGAAAAAGAGATATGGAAGGTCATGGGAAGAAGAAATAGAGAACCCTTATATATCAGACCAAAAATTTTCAGCCCAGGAGGAGTCATCCTTAACCATCGAGAGATTGAAAGGGATCCTCCATTGGTTGAAAGCTACCTTCAGAATAAAAACTAGGTGATAGGCCACTTTGATGATTTTTCTAGGCAGATAGAAGATGAGTGCATTATGGCCATCCAAAGGAGATGGAACAACCTCCCTCACAACCTCAAGAATAGGGAGTACCATACTCTAGAAATATTGGCGGATGCATTGGAAAGGGAACCATTATACAAGATGGCCATGCCAGCCAGAAATATCCAATGGTTGGGACTAAAGCTCAACCCACCTTTGCTACTGGGGCTGAATGATCAAAAGGACACAGATGCACAAGATAGAGAATGGAAGAGTGCATAAATGAATAATGGTTTTTACCCCCTTTGGGAAACTCCCACACTTCTTCCTTAGGAAATTACGGGGGCTATCAAAGCCTTGAAGGAAATGTAGGAGGACGATTAGTTTCTCAGAGGATTAGAAACCATCCAGTAGGGGGGTGATGATGAGCTCCATCATTAGACATATTTGGAGGGGTTGATATTCACCTTTTTTCCTTATTAGGTCTCTTTTTCTTTCATTTTTATTATTATTTGGTTTTAGGATGCTAGTATAGGTGGTGATTAAGGATAACATACTCTGAGTACCTAATATGAGGTTGAGTGTAGAAAATCATGATTTATTAAGAATTTTTATAAATATTTTATCATAAATACTTGGGAGAGACAAAAAGGAGAAATTATAGGAGGATTTTACACCCTGTATTCTCTCCAGAAATTCGAACTCCAAAGGTAGCCAAAGGATCCCAAGGATTGTCTTTAACAATTCAAATTCTAGAGGTAGCCAAGCAAATCAAAGAGGAGTGCAGTCAATATTTTTTTACTAGGAGTCAAGCAGACGCAATCACCATTTTCTAGCGAGCTGTTGGTAGCTACCCTATAGAATAAATAGAGCAGAGCTAGAGCTAGGAGGAGTTAGTCAATACTAGTCGATACCAGTCGTAAATCTATTGCAAGTTATTGATATTTTTATTATTTAAGTGATAAAAATTTCAGAGATGTAGGAGGTTATTGTTTTATGAAATGAGCAGACTAATTCATTTTAATGATTTAAGTTTGAGAGAGCTAGGCTCATTAGTTAGGGCCCAATACATGTGCCTCAACCTCTCTGTTGTATTGGTTCTTTGCTTTCTGTCATTTCGTTAGCTCTGCTTCTAATAATTTCATTTATGTTTCAAGTTGTTGCTTAGTTATTTCTTGAGTATGCTGCTGTAGTTTTCATTTTTTTTTGTGAGTGATAGAATAGAGGAGAAAAACCAAGAAAAATTTTGGATAAAGACCCCCTTCTCATCTCTATAAATAGAGCTTGAGGAGGGAGAGCCTTCCCACAGACCCAGAAATTGGTTTCTGTTCACTTTTTATGAGATTAGAAGTAGAGTTGCATTACAATTTTCCAGTCTTCCGTTGCATGTAAATTTTCAAACATTTGTCATTTTCTCGTGCATAAGATCGGTAGACTTGTTTGCAAGACTTATTGTTAAAAACCTAGAGCACCGCAATGCTTCCCCGCTTCATTTTCCATCACTGTTACACCCTTCATTCCCTCCTTTTTCTGCTTATTCCAACTATTGCACCCACCTTTATTCCTAAAAACGCTTAAACCATTCTGCCCGCCTCATTCCTTTGTGTTTATCGTTCATGTTTGCCTTACCTCTTTTAAAGAAAAATTCTTGAAAAACCATTAGAACTCAACCTTTTCCTTTTCTCCTCAAAACTCCTACTACCGTACATCGCAAATTTCAAACCATAATTCTTTCCCTCTTCTTTTAACACTTACCACTTACTTCTACCGATTTCGATATTGCGATCTCGCATATTTCAGATTGTGCCTTTTCCCCTTTTCCTTTGAGATTTACCACAAATGCAATCACATTTCCTTTTCGTGAAACTGTAGATCACAACTTTTACCTTTTTTCCTTAACACTTACTGCATTCAGACGTCAATGTGATATTGTCGCTGCATCACAGATTGCTCATCGCAACCTTTTTTTTTCATTAACACGTACCACTCCAACTTTGCGATATTCCAATTTTGATATCGGTCCCACCTCCATGTCATCCTCTGCATCGTAGATCACTCATGACATGTTTGATGCAAGAGAAAAACCACCCTAAGTTAAAATTGAATTCTAGAACCTTCCAGAAGGAGGAAGTGTGACATGAGAATGAAATTTACTCACATTTGGTTGATTTTGTTAATTGTTTTGGTTATTTCAAGCGACTGTAAGCACCTGATTAAGTAGATATAGTCAACCTGTTTTTAAAAATAAAGAAGTGCATGGTTTTAGGCAAGTATTATGAGATCCTATCACAAATGAATGGATCTAAAGTGATCCATTCGATGTATTGTATTCCATATAAATTCTAGATTTCGATATAGTGAAGAGGAGCCAGACATAATGTAACATCAAGTGTGAGAGGTGATCTGACTCGTATTTGTGGGTTGTAATTCGAATTTGAGGATAATATAAATTATGTTGTTTATTATTATGAATTTTTTGTTGTTGTGTTTCTAGCATTTGATGTATTTTTCATAGGTTTCTGTGCGGCCATAGCCTGTGTAATTGGCATAGATGTATGTTATTTCCTACCATGTATTATTGCCATTTTATATGCCGTAGCAGATCAGAGAAGGAAATCCATAGTGGATATTGGCATTCTTGCTATAGTCGTTGGATTGAAACAACGGATTAGATGATGGATTTGACATGTAGATAAATAAAGGTATTTGCAAATATGCCATCATTGGTCGATATGGAAGATTTTTGATCTTTGTTTCAGTAAGACATTTCATATGTGTAAGGTCTTCGATCTTGTTTCCTCATATTTCCATGCGTTAGATCGGTTCGACGCTTATACTCTGAAGGAAATCCGGTTGTGAACAATAGTATTTATATTGATTGGATTTTGGTGGTTCATTTTGGTCTATATTTCATGGTCCTTGGAGATTATGCATATTTATGTACTATTTGTTGTGTACCAATCAAGTTTTCACAGGCTTAGAAGCTCCATAAAACTATATTGATATTTTTCTCCATCTACTATTTGAGGTACCAGGGAAGTTGACCAAGGGATCTAAAAATATGAGCTTTTGAGAGTGGCTCTCCATTTAAAACCCTCTTGTTGATGAAATAGTTAAAGGGTCTGTTACCCTTGGATGGAAAGAGTTCATTCCAGTTAGTAACTTTCCAGCCTTGCATGATTATTGTTTTTTGAGAATCGGCAATATTCAGTTGCTGGCACATTCAAATTTTTTTTCTTCTATCTTCAATAATGTCGTCTAACTCTAGTCTATTGCGTCTTCTGAGAGTTCGGACATCAGTTTGGGTTTGTGCACTAGAGAATCATTTAGTGAATGGGTTCTTGCTGCAAAGGATATAAAGTACTGCATTTATTTTTCTACTAATGATGACGGTGTTGAATTACGAGAGCTTCCTTGTATCCATCGTTTTCATTTTACATGCATCAACAATTGGCTATGAATTAAGGCTACATGTTCATTGTGTAAATATAATATGATATAGAGTTAATATTAGGTGCATTAGGAAGGATTTACTGGTTGCGTAGTGAACTATTTCATTTAGATCGTGGGCCCATAGCCCACAGATCCACACAAATTGAGAAAAGTTAAGTTTTTTGTGTCAAAGTGGTATTAGAGAAGGGAAAAGATTTCGTGTGAGAATGAGTTCGCCTATGACAAAGAAGAGGTACAGTTATGTTAAAGATTTGTAAACTTGTGTTTTTTTATTTTTATTTTGTGAAGGTAGTAGCAGAGGAAGGTGAGAATATTACAATAGCCTAGAGCAGGAGTGCTCAAATTGTTCTAGAATAAAGAACCAGAGAGATGTGGAAAGACTAAGCTCAGAAGAGAGAATCTTGGTGACGTATCTGGTAGCAGGGAGGATTTGCTATTGTAGAGGTTTTTTTGAAGCTCACAAATGGAAATTCCACAAAGGATGTGGGTAGAATTGCTCAAGAAGGCTGTTACAGGAATATCACAAAGGGAAATTCTACAGAGGATGTGGGTAGAATTGCTAAGAGATGAAAAAGACATATGACCAGGAGGTCATAGGAATTTTTTTACCTCAAGAGTCTGATGCAGGAGAAAAACAACCCTAAGTTAAAATTGAATTCCAGAACCTTCCAAAAGGAGGAAGTGTGACATGAGAATGAAATTACTCATATTTGGTTGAGTTTGTTAATTGTTTTGATTATTTTAAGCAATTGTAAGCACCTGATTAAGTATTTATATTCAACCTATTTTTAAAAATAGAGAAGTGCATGATTTTAGGCAAGTATTACGAGATCCTATCACAAACGAATGGATTTGAAATGATCCATTCGATGTATTGTATTCCATATAAAGTCTAGACTTCGATATAGTACATAGGAGCCAAACATGATGTAACATCAAATGCGAGAGGTGATCTAGCTCTTATGTGTGGGTTGTAATTCAAGTTCGAGGATAATATAAATTATGTGGTTTATTATTATGAATTTTCTGTTGTTGTGTTTCTGGCATTTGATGTAATTTTCATAGGTTTTTGTGTGGCCCTAGCATGTGTAATTGGCATAGATGTATGTTGTTGCCTACCATGTATTATTTCCATTTTATATGTCGTAGTAGATAAGAGAAGGACATCCACAATAGGTATTGGCATTCTTGCTATAGTCGTTGGATTCAAATAGCGAATTAGATGACAGATTTGACACAAAGATAAATAAATATATCTGCAAATATGCCGTCGTTGGCTGATATGCAAGATATTTGATATTTTTTTTAGTAAGACGATGGATATGTGTAAGGTCTTCGATCTTGTTTCCTCATATTTCCATGCGTTAGATCGGTTGGACACTTATACTCTCAAGGAATTTCGGTTGTGAACAATAGTCTTTATATTGATTGGATTTTGGTGGTTCATTTTGGTATAGATTTCCTAGTCCTTGGAGATTATGCATATTTATGTACCTTTTTTTGTGTACCAATCAAGCTTTAACAGGATTAGAAGCTCCCTAAAACTATATTGATATTTTTCTCCATTTACTATTTGAGGTACCAGGGAAGTTGACCAAGGGATCTAAAAATCTGAGCTTTTGAGAGTGGCTTTCCATTTCAACTCTTCGTGTTGATGAAATAGTTAAAGGGTCTGTAACCCTCAGTTGGAAAGATTTCCTTCCAGTTAGTAACTTTCTAGCCTTGGGTGATTATTGTTTTTTGAGAATTGGAAATATTCAGTTGCTAGAACATTCAAATTGTTTTTCTTCTATCTGCAATAATGTCTTATAACTCTAGTCTAGTGTGTCTTCTAAGTGTTCCACCATTAGTTTGAGTTTGTGCACTAGAGAATGATTTAGTGAACAGGTTATCAGTGCAGAGGATACAAAGTGATGCATTTAAATGTCTACTGATGATGATGGTGTTGAATTACGCGAGCTTCCTTGTAGCCATCGTTTTCATTGTACATGCATCGAAAAATGGCTACGAATTAGGGCTACATGTTCACTGTATTAATACACTGAGATACAGAGTTAATATCAGGTGCATTAGGAAGGATTTAGTGATTGCGTAGTGAACTATTTCATTCAGATCATGGGTCCATAACCCACAAATCCACACAAATTGAGAAAAGTGCAGTTTTGCTTTGTCAATTTTTTATTTCTTTATTTAACACTTACCTCTCAAACATCGTGATATTATGATTGTGATATTTTTCTCACCTCCATGTCACCACACCATATCTCATTTCACAATACTTACCTCATTGCACTCCCAAATGACCTTTCCGCTATCCCTTTACTTTTGTGATATTGCGATTGCGGCATCGCATATCACAACCTTTTTCCTTTATTGCACTTTGTGAATTATTCTGCTCCAAGGCCCGTTTGTGCTTCAAAAAATATTTAATCTAGTTTAAACAACCCTCTTTCGACTTCAAAGCCTCGTTTCCTATGTAAAGCCCTCCATTAGCCTCTTTAACCCTTTTCTCTCCTCCAAGCTGCAAATCACACTTTTTAAATTTTCTTTAAGTCATGGATAGCTTAGTTGCATGGATAGAAGCATGGTAGATAGACCATAGAATAAATATAGTGCGTTTAGCCATTCAACCAAGTTAAGTGCGGTTTAGAATTAGTTTCCTTTCTTCCATTTATTTTCAGCAAGTTAAATTAGTTTCCTTTCTCTCATTTATTTCCTTCAAATTAAATTAGTTTCATTCTTGTCATTTCCTTTTAGCAATTTAGTTTAGTTTCCTTTCTTCCATTTCCTTTCAGCAATTTAATTTTCAGTTTTTATCATAGTTTAAGAAATAGCACCCTTTCGTAAAGAAGAAGAGGATGACATGAACAGAGTGCATCTGCTGTGTATATAAAACTATCACCTCCAAGTTTGTATGCCCCAGGTTGATAAAGTAAATTAGGGCAGCCCCTGGGAGTTGCAGCACTCTTGGTGCTACGAGGGCTCACCAGAGGCATCATCAATAAAAAATCTTCTAAGTATCGGTTGGAAAGATTTTTCTCAAACTTATGACTGTCACTCTATTCTCTCTCTATGTCTCTCTCACTCTTGGAAACTTAGAGTTTCTTAGAGAACTTTGGCATTGGGTCAAGAACGGAAAGAAAGGAGGATGAAGGAGGAAGAAAGAAATTAGGAGCAAGAATCGAGCAGCTACAGAAAGATTCTTTGAAGGTATCAATTTTCATGTTTGTTTTCCTTCATAGACTTGGCATACATGGTATTGCATGTGATTCGTTTCTGTCATGGCATGGGTTTTTCCAAGTGAGAAAGTGTTTTCAGCCTAACCTTTACATTTCTGGATAGCCATGGTGTTGTGGAGTTATGATTTTTTTGTTTAGCTGGAATATGTGATGTATTAAAAGCTAATTTAGGTGGATCTATGAATGATATGATATATATATGGTTTATGTTTTTCCTCAATTTAGGGCCTAATGATCCGGGTTTGGATTGCGGTAAATCTTGAGAGGTATTTTCTCTCCATTAGGCTTATGAATCATGGTTTTGGATATACAATAAACCTTGGAGATCACGTCTCATTTTATGGCCTAGTGATCCTTATCCAGAATATTGATTCAGGTAAATCGTGAGAGACTAGGAGAGAGGAAAATTCCTCACACTGTAGGAAGAGAGAATCCGGTGGTATTACTGCTTTTTTCGTCCTAGTGATGAGTTGGAGATCATAGTAAACCTGGTTATGACATGTTTATTATGTTGGCCTAGTGATTTGGTGTGGATAATAGAAAATCCTGATCTCTATTGATGATGGTGAGGTAGTTTACCATCAGGATTCCATTGTTGTTTCTTTCGATTTGAGTCCCATATTCATGCTTGGAATATGGGATGGGGGTGACTATTTAAAGAGAGAATTGGCTCAGCCTATCTATGGTTAGGTGGAACGTGGTAGTCCCAAATCTGGTTGATTTTTACGTTCATTAAAGAGAATTTCATTTCCTTGGTATTTGATGTGTAAATGTATTATTTTATATGTGGATTCTATGGATATTTTAATATTGGGATTTCTATTGTTATTATGTTGGCTATAAGAATCTATTATGATAGTGATGATGTATGGATCTTCTCATGTTTTGATTTTTGTATGAATGAATGATGCATATATGACCTAATAAATGATATTTTAGATAATGGTGTAGGGAACAATGCTTTTTAGCGACTCTCACATAAGTATGAGACCCATATGATTAGATCTGTCATCTATACTTGTAGATTGCATTTGATGCCAAGTGTTTGGAATAATTTTAGTCCCAGTTAGGGATGGTCAGGATTAGTCCTCGAGTTAGATTTTGGTTTATTAGCTTTTTTATATTATTTTTAATGGATTTAAGAAGTTACAACAAGTTCTGTGTAGTGGCCAGAATTCTAGGCTTGAAAAGTTCCTTATTTTTCGTGGACTCTAGCAAAACACTACTGGAAATAGTCCCTAGATGTAGGAATTCAGGCTTGTGCATGCATCCAAAGCCTCTAAGAAGCAGGCATGTAGGCTTGTTCATGCGTCCAGAGGTCTAAGATATGAAAATCTCAATGGGACACAAGGGAAGGATGAATGAATCATTGGGCTGGCTCTTGGGTGTTTTTATTAATGATGTACAAGGTCTATCTGACATGGTTTCATCAATTCAACTTCCTTAAGGTCACTTACGAGGTTGAATCTCATCATAGTAGCCTATCGTCGCATATTTACCTCGGTTGGTCAGTTACTTGGGTAGATGTTTGTTAGGTCCCTATATCACTATTTTAGTCCCTTATTATTGTTAGTGTATCCCCCTTATTGTTGTTTTTGTACCCCTGTAACCCCCATATTGTTATTATTTTGCCCTTACATTATTATTGTTAGGTCATCTAGGATTATATTGTGACCCCATGGAATCCTATATATAGAAAGGAGGTTTTGTCATTTTTATCATCCAAGAATTGTTCATTTATGCAATGTAAGGAGGTTTCCCCCTCAAAGTGGCTAAATTTTAAGACGTTGATCTCTCTTTTCTTCTATTTTTGGAGCTGGTTTCATAACATTTGGTATCAAAGGTTTGGATTCTAGGGTTTCGTTGCTCCAAACAGGTCATTGTGGAATTTTTTCTATAACGTTTTTTCTACGATGGTTTAGAAGTTGAAAGTTTTTCCACCAGAGGCCGAAATCTTGAGGAAATTTTTATAAAAATTTTAGATCATGGTTAACAATATTCTCGGAGATATGGTCTGTGGAAGTTAGGGTTTGTGCATGATCCATAATTTCATATAAAAGAGGTGACCTTGGGAAAATCGTCATAACTCTCTCTGAGTATCGGATTGGAATTATGTAAAAAGTGGTTGAAATTACATGGATTGTAGTTTCATGTGTATTAATTTCAGAGATGAATGAGAAAATAGTGACATGTGTCACACCATACAAATTCTCTCTACTGAACCAGTTCATAATTACGTCATTGTGGGAAATTGGGCATAACTTTGCCTTGAAGCATCCAAATCAGGTAAGAATTCTGGCACTCGAAAGAAGATTCAGTGGGATACTGTAGGACTGAATTTTGATATTGAAGAACTGAAATCATAGAGATAATTTTGTTTAGATATTTATCTCCAAAAAAGCAAGAAAAAGGTGTGTATTGTTTTTCAAATTGCATAAGTCTTGTTTGAGAAATCATTTTGAAGTGATTCCAAGAGAATATTGAAGCATAGATATCAGTATTAGCTTCTAAAATGCCCCCTAAAAGTATTTCAACACCAGTTAAGCCCTTAGAATACTATACTATGACTCATGAAGATGAAGAAGTGTAACATGATATATCAAAATTACAAGAGCACGTGCACCAAATTTCGCTCTCGCAAAGAACATCAAAAAATGAAATGAAAGTTTTGAAGAAAGGCATGGAAGCTAATATGAATGGCATCAAAGCTAATATGGATGGAATCGAAGCTAAGATGGATGATATCGATGAAAAAATGAAAGACAACATGGAAGACATGAAGAATGATGTAAAAGAATACATGGAAGGTTTGAAGGAAATTTTGACAAAGTTGATACAAGAAATGATTCTTAATGGAGAAAATATAGTAGAGGAAACTCAGGATGAGAATAAAATAAATGTTAATCGTGATTTCATAAACTCTGATGTTGGATGGAGGACCCAACATATTCCAAATATGGATACGAGGAAGTTTGATGGAAAGGATCCCTTAACATGGATACTACATATGGACCAATATTTTGATCTCCATAATGTGAAAAACACACAAAAGGTATGCATTGCAAATTTACATTTACAACAAAATATATTTGTATGGTATTGACCAGTTTTCTCTCATAAAAAAAATGTCACTTGGTAAATTTTTACGGAGGAAATGATAACACATTCTGAGGATACAAAGAGAAACACCTTCCTTAGCCAATTGATAAATCTGAAATAAAACGGTTCAATGGTGGAGCACATTTAGGACTTCCAAAAATTGAATATAAGGGTATATGATATTCGAGAGGAACATAGGATTGATGTCTTCATAGGGACTTTAATGGATAACATACCACATGAGGTTCGCCTCTGGGAACCTGATTCATTGGAGAAGGCATTCAGGTTGGCAAGAAAAAATGAATGTAAAATTATGGTGACAAGGAAGCCTACCAATCACATCTATAAATAATGGAAGTGTTGCTACTCCTAGACTTCCACAACCTACAAGGTTGACACCACAAAAGTTGGAAGAAAAAAGAGCAAAAGGGCCTTGCTACAGTTGTGATAACAAATACAGTAAAGGTCATAAGTGTTCTGAGAAGAAATTATTTTATATAGATTGTGAAGAGGAGGAAGAAAATGAACAAGAAACTTTAAAACAAGAGGATATACATAAGGAACCAACCCTAGAGAAAGAAGAAATGAGTCTGGCCATATCCTGTAATGCATTGGCAGGAATTACCACTCCTCAAAATCTCAAGATAGAAGGACATATCAATAATAGAAATGTAATAGTGTCGATTAACTTGGGTAGTACCCATAATTTTATTCATTGTAAGGTAGACAGGGAATTGAATTACTTCCTATACCCAGCGCCAAAATGTTAAGTGATGGTTGCAAATGGAGGAACTCTAAATTTCTTTGGAAAATTCCATAATATAAATTTAACCATGCGGGAATATGTATTGAATATTCCAATGATTTCCATTCCAATGGGAGGTGTTGAAGTTGTACTAGGAGTACAATGGTTACAATCTTTGGGGATGGTAGCTTTTAATTTTCAAGAACGTTTCTTGAAATTTTTTTAAAGAAGGAAAGGAAGTTGAATTACAGGGTATCACAGGGAAGCTGGGAAATATAATAAGCTCTAATTTCATTAAAAATATTCTGAAAAAAAAGAAAAATTAGGCGTAATTGCACAATTATGCTCACTAGAAGTTCCAACATCAAAATCATCGATTTCTCCATATCTTCAAAAATTCTTGGACAATCATTCCAAGGTGTTTGAAACCCCCAAAGGAATCCCACTGATTTCATGATCATGATCATGCTATTCATTTGATTCCATGAAGTGTTCCTCCAAACTTCAAGCCTTACACATATCCTTATTTCCAAAAGAGAGAAATTGAACATATGATTGCAAAAATGTTAGAGTCTGGTATAATTCAACTGAACCAAAGTTCTTTCTCTGCTCTAGTAGTATTGGTGCACAATAAGGATTGATTAGGGCACATGTTTCTAGATTATAGGGAGCTCACTAAGCTCACTATTAAAGATAAATTTCCCATTCTTGTGATTGATGAATTTTTGGGTGAATCACACGGAGCAATTTATTTTACCAAGTTGGATCTTCGTTCAACATGTCATCAAATTATAATGAAGACTGAAGATGTTCTGAAAACAACATTTTGAACTCATGAGGGTTATTATGAATTTTTTGTCGTGCCTTGTGGCCTTACCAATGCAGGTTCCACATTTCAAGGGTTGATGAATTCCATTTTCAAACCCTTCCTTAGAAATTTTTTTTTATTATTTTTTGATGATATACTAATCTATAGCGGGTCTTGGAAGGATTATGTTCAACATGTTGACAGGGTGCTCAAACCATTGGAGGAGAAGCAATTATATGTGAAAACCTCCAAATGTTTCTGTAGAGTACAAGAGGTGGAATATCTGGGTAATATTGTATCTCACGAGGGTGTTAAGGTAGACCCTAACAAAATTAAAGCCATTAAGGAATGGAAAGTCCCAACAATCATGAAGAAGTTGCGAGTATTTCTCGGGTTAAAAAGGTATTATCGCAAGTTTTTTTAAGAATTATGGGATATTAGTAGCACCTCTAACAACATTATTGAATAAGGATGCATTTTCTTGGACACTTGAAGCAACTAAGGCCTATGAACATCTTAAATATGTAATGTGCCTAGCACCAGTCTCTGCTACGTCATACTTCACAAAAACCTTTATTATGGAATGTGATGCCTTTGGAGATGGAATTGGTGTTGTTTTAATGCAATAAGGAAGACCGATTTCTTTTGAAATTCATCAAATCAAAGGAGAGTATTTACAGAAAGCTATTTATGAAAAGGAAATGTTGGCAATACTACATGCACTAAAGAAATGGCAACCTAACCTAATGGTAAGAATTTTTAAGGTAAAAACTGGTCACGATAGTCTTAAATACTTTCTGGAACAAAGACTATCTTTAGAAGAGTAGAAAAAAGGGGTCACAAAGATGTTGGGTTATGACTTTGAAATCATCTACAAAAACGAGAAGCTAAATTTTGTTGTAGATGCAATCTCAAGAAAGGATGAAGAGGTGGAAGAATTTCTTTGTGCCATTTCTATTATCCAACCAAATTGGATAACCAAAGCAAGGGATGAATGGAGAAAGGAGGAAGAAGTGTGGAAACTCATTCAAAAGTTGCAGCAATATCCTACTACATCTGATAGATTTAGTTGGAAAAATGATTCCTTATGGTACAAATATCGCTTATATATTTGTAATAATTCCCAACTCAAACAAAAGATTCTTTTGGAATTGCACACTTCTCCCTTTGGAGGACACTCATGGTTTTTAAAAACTTACCACAGGGTGAAGAAGGAATTTTTTTGGGAGCGCCTTAAATATGATATTCAAAATTTTGTGGTAGAATGTTTGGTTTTCCAGCAAAATAAAGTTGAAACAACTAAGACCCTAGGTCTTCTACAACCTTTATCCATTCCAATTCACCATTGGGAGGAGATTTCAATGGATTTTATCACAGTTTTACCTAAGTCCAAAGGATAGAGTGTCATCGTGGTGGTGGTTGACAGACTTACCAAGTATGCACATTGTTTTGCATTATCTCATCCATTTAAAACAAGTACAATTGCTACTGCATTTATGGAAGCAATTCTAAAGCTACATGGGAACCCAAAGATTATTGTAAGCGACAAAGATCCCATTTTTAATGGAAATTTTTTAATGGAATTATTTTCTTGTTTGGGTACTGAACTAGCAAATAGATCATCATATCGTCCTCAATTTGATGGGAAAAACGAGATGGTGAGAAAATTTTTGGAAGGATATCTTCATTTTTTTGTATCTGATAAACAAACATAATGGGTCAAGTGGTTACCTTTGGCTGAATGGTGGTATAACACTTCCTTCCATACTGCAGAAAAATGACCCCATTTATTTCAATTTATGGATATCATCGACCGTCCATCACATCATATTTAAGAGAAAATTCTAATGTTTAAGAAATGGAATATCAGATCGAGAGTCAACAACAAGTTCTCCAACTCTTAAAGGATAACCTAAATTTTCACAAAATCGAATGAAAGAATACGAAGATAAACATTGCAGCGAGATAAGTTTTGATGTAGGAGACTGAGTATTTTTCTACAACCATACAAACAAATGTCTCGCAAGCAATATAAGAAGGATATAAATTATCTCCAAAGTAATATGGTCCTTACAAGGTGTTGCAAAATATTGGTACTATGGCATACAAATTGGAGCTTCCTACTTCTTCTCGAGTGCATCCAGTTTTTGATGTTTCATGCTTAAAGAAGGTTATAAGTGACAAACTTCTAGTTCAAACCATATTGCTAAAATTTGACGAGGAAGGAAAAATCATATTGGAACCTGAAGAAGTCACGGAAGCAATAACTCGAAAGCTATGAAATTGATCAATTTCAGAGTATCTCATCAAGTGGAATAACTTACCCACTGAAGATTCTACATGGGAGGATGAGAATTTTATACAGAAGCATATAGAACTACTCAAGCATTGAGGACAACACTTTTTGGAAGGAAAGGGGCATTTTAGGTCACTATATTACTAGTGCAATCCCTTATTATTGTTAGTGTAGCCCCCTTATTGTTATTTTTGTACCCCTATAACCCTAATATTGCTATTATTGTGTCATTACATTATTATTTTTAGGTCGAATAGGATTATATTGTTACCCCATGGACTCGTATATATAGAAAGGAGGTTTTATCATTTTTAACATACAAGAATTGTTCATTTATGTAATCTAAAGGAGGTTTCCCCATCAAAGTGGCTGATTTCTAAGGCATTGATCTCTCTTTTCTTCTATTTTTGGAGTTGGTTTCATAAAAATGTGGGAGGAGGGTGTTACATAGAAGGTCATATTGGTTGTGTTGTGTCAGTTCCACTTCCTTAACTCTACATGGGGAGTCAAATCAGATCATAGTAGCCTCTTGTAACATTATTAGCCCAAAAGACCATTTAGTTTGGGTAAATTTGGGAGGAGGGCGGTTCATATTGGTTGGATTATAAGACATGTTAATAGTACAACACCATAATGTCAATATCAGGTCCATAGTCTTCGAGATGAAACACAATATGTGCTAGAGAGATAACCTAGAGACTTGGAGAACAAAACCCTATTCTAAGCTTGAAAATTTCCATTCAGAACTTCGAGTTACTGTAAACACTATCAGGTTCTTTTTCTAAACCTATAATTATTGAAAAAAAACCTTATCTACTAGTCATATGGAGATCTGAGCTTTGGCCCCTTTAGTTTGAGAAACTTCAGTGTGAAAGGTTGTCATAGTAGGATAGAGAAAAAATGAGTCAATATTCGTTAGCAACCATCAAACTTGCAAGAATTGTAAATGTATAAATCTCCTTTTCCACACACAATGTAAGCCATAAATCTAAGAGAAGAAACAACACATTTTACAAGTCTCTATAGAATCCTATACTGACTACTCAGTATAAAATAAAATGAAAAAAATAAAGGTTCCAAATATGATTAAGTCACACTAATCCAATGTAAATATACTAAATGTACAATCCAGAAACCATATGCATGAATAAGAAAGTCTCTACTCAAATCTGACACATAGTATTCCTTCTAACCCTATGTACAACTTTCGAATCCTTAGAAGAAAATAAAATCACTTTTCCAATCGAATAAATTTTTTGGAAATCATTAGTTTCCACAAATTTGTGACAAATGACTCAAGAAAGAGGTTATTCCAAATAAAAATTTCAAAACCTAAAAGCATAAATCATCACTCTATTTATATTCACTTAGAAAAGTTACAAGTTCATGGTTAAACATTTAGATTCTCTTCATAAATGAACTCTAAACTTGAATCCCTGTGGGAAAAAATATTTAGGGAAACACAATACATATGTTAAGGCACCACTAATATGAATCCTCCAAGTATTATAAACCAACCAAGCATTATATAGATAGACTATGTTTTAGTGCAAAAATATGAGTAGATCTAGAAATATCATTATAATGTCTTCAAGATTCTAGTGAAATTGACATAACCTGTGTGAAAAATCAATAAAAGACTTTATATCACACTGGATTTATTTCATTTTTCTTTACCAATCAATAAAAATATTCCATATCCTAATCAATGATTGAAACCCTAAAAAGTACATTCACAAAATGAAGTACTATATTACTTGTTTATCACGATGTGCATAAGAAAAAATTACTCTAGTTTATGAATGTAACTCACACAATGACTGACGATGACATTAATTCATACAATGATCTACTGCACCATATTTCCATATTTATACATAAAGGTGAAACAATCATATAAAATACAGGATTATATCCGAGGAATGGAATATACAATCTCTATTTCTGTTAACTCATACTATTACAATAGATATGAAATTAGAAGTACAAATTTGCACATTCAACTTAAAATTTATGAATGATGATAGATAATATATAACATATTAAATAAAATAAACAAGGAGGAAGGGTAATGATATGTATTGGCAAGCCAAACCAACCACCTCATGCCTCCAACAAAATATTGAGATAACATACCTTCCTTAAAACATCAAATTCACAAATAATAGAACATAAAACCTCACAAAGTATTCTTGTATTAAATCAAGTATTCAGTCTTTTACATTACATATCAAGAGCTCAAAGTCGAATGACAAAAGGAGTGACCCAAAAATCTAAACTAGCAGCATGGAGTTACAATGGTATCTCTCCCCCGTAGGAAATGAGCCACAACTCTTATTTTATATAGTTAACATTACAAAAATGGGCGTTGATAAGCATAAAAAACAAACACAAAATAAGTATAGACCATAAGAGCTTGTGGAATCAAATGAATCTTGTGAAACCATGAAATATTCTAGGAGGATTTCAAATATGATGGAGGAAGAATTTAGAAATTAGCTCCTCCCGTATCAGCCACAAACCACTATGATCTCCTTAACATGTGGTTGACATATTCGTGGTAGATACATTGACATGAGTAAAATATTCCCATTGATCCTTTGTATCAAACAACCATACATACCTCCTCCTTTGGTACCTAGGCACAAATGGACCATTATTATCAGTAAAAATTTCATGCAAATCCTATTGAAAACAAAGGAAATATATTAAACAATAAATATTACCTTTCTATGCTTCAAGTTTAATATAATATCCCAAAAATGTGAAAAATAATAACAATTCCCATAAAAATTAGGTAAAACCATTAGTGATTTTAGAGCAAAAGTGCATGAAATTGCATCAAAATGGAGACTCAATAGTTGCACCCCACCAAAGGGGAGCAAGGTGTGTGACCCTATGTTGAATTTGGGATAGATTATAGGTTGGATGAGTGTCACACGATAATTCTAGGAGGATGAAATTTAGGGATATGAAATTTAGGCATGTAAAAGTATTGGGATTATATAGAATTGAAACTTGGAGATTGCCATACACTTGTAATTTTTAGGTTTCATAGAAAATTTTAGGTTTATCCAAGGTGAGGCCATGGTATATTGTTTGTACAATTTTTTTCTATGATTTCAAATATTTGAGGCTATTTTACGCAAAAAATTACGATTGATACTATGCATGATTTTGGTGTTAGGATGAGGCTACCCATATTGTTTTTGTATTTTGAATTATTGGACGTTATTGTAGTTATATATTGTTAAAATTATCTAAATCACTTACTATTCCACAAAAACATATCAAAGTATCACTGTGAGGCATAGTCCAATTTTAGTACAAATGATTTGGGTAACCCATCGAGTAGAATGGTGTTGATTTTGCATGCCAAGGGAGTACAAGGTGCACCTTGATCTATGTGAATCTCCTTGATTCCATTATATATGATCATAGTGTTCATCAAGGAAGAGGATAAATGTTCTTTCTATTTTTTTTCTAGTGATAATATTTTGAATGTTTTGAGTCTACTTTCTATTCTGACTCATTAATGAAAATTGAGAAGGATATCACTATAATGGAATAAAATAAATTTTCTTAATGATGGATGAGTGAAAATATACTTGCTTACGTATATTGATGATTAAGAATGATCATTTACCACTAAAAGTTCAAAGAGGAAAATGTAATTTTTATAGGTAATATAGAGAGATGAGGTATGAGATTTATCGCTCTAGGGTATATTTGTTTCTATGTTAATTATTGGTCCAATAATTTGTAGAGATGAAGAAATTCTCAAAGTTGTGAAAATTTTGTCTCAATGAGATCATCAAATGCTCATTGTTAGCATTACATTTATTTTATTAGTGGATTGGTAATGTTATCCACACCATGCTTCTTGTTTATAGGGAATTTATATGCCAAGTAAACATTCATTGAAAGGAGTGTCCGGTCCACTAGAGTTGGACATAATTTTCTTTAGTAGTGAATGGATGTAACACATCCCCTCCTAATCCTTACCATAACACCAACTAAAAGGAGGTGGTTTCTATGTTGACCTACGATCCAAGTTGTTGTCATGAGAATGGGGTCTAAAACATCGATCTTTAAATCTTAGTTCAACATCACCATTTAGTTCATCGCATAGAGATGAGTATGGTGATATAAAATGTTACATCAATTAAACATTTGGGTCATGATAAGTGTCCATTAAAATTATTCAAGCTTGACCCTTAGTTCATTAAAAAATTGTCGACCCATACGTCTAGAGCATGGCACATAAAGCCAAAATTAGCAATACCAACTCTTTCATGCTTAAGCCTTGAACATATGCCAAAGGTGATTTTAAATGAATATTGTAGATATATTATGAGCCCAAACACATTTATATGAAATCACTACAAAATGTGACTCTTTTTTGCCTATTGTGATTTAAGCCTCGAGGGTTAATTTAATCCCACAATTTCCCATACCCATTGTTTTCACATTGCACATAAATATTTATTAGAGTCACACCCTATCATTTTTGGACATATATAACATATACTTATATCATAAAATATGTCACATTTTGAGCCATCAAGAGCCGCTAAATTTTTTATATAACCAACTTCTGTTACTTAACGCCTCCCCCTTTCCCCTTCATTTGCTGCTCTGGGCTAGAACTTGCAGGATGAATTGATCATGGGACTGCCCTACACCAATGGGGTGGTGGTCCAACTGACATGTATTACCATGAAAATTGATTCACGTCATCCCATAATATTTAGATATGTCTTCAGCCTTATGCCTTTTAGCCTATGTGTGAGGTGGGATTTCCATCACAGTAATTGTTTCCACCACTACCCAACACCACTCGTTGAAGTTCATATTTTCACATCATCGAGATGCCAAATCAATCCAGTGCTTCACCTTTCACGTCTCAAATTTTCTCCGGGAAATGACTCGCCACTTGATTTTTCTTATGGGTTCATGTTGCACGAATAAAAATTTCGTCTGGATTACATTCTACCTCCACTCAACCTCTTGGCTTTTTTTTGTTAGTGGGACCACTTGGCCTATTTTCCATTGGTCCTTAGTTTTTTTTTTACCACCACCACAAACCAATGCCTCGCCATCCCATTTAACCTTTGCGAGTGTCTCACCATAACTATTTAGGAAATTTCCTTTGGATAATGTTCCCACTAGGTCCACCTCCCAACCAATTATAGGAATATTTGGATCTTGTATTCTCCTATGTTGTAAGCCTATAAGGCCCAATGGATATTCAGCTTGATGACTCCTTTGTGATACTAATTACAAGCACACGAAATATACCCATCAGGCCATGTCACCCCTCCATTTTCCCAATTGGGATAAGGAGTTTCGCAACACCCAATCCAATGCTTCCACGATGTGGCTCTTGCCTAGAACTATGGATAAGGCTCAAGGAGAAAGTATATAAGGTAGAGTCTCATACCTGTACTCGCAGAAGATCCACTCACAACAGGAATTTTCCCATAGCTCGACTAAGGAAGTTTTTTCTGAGTTCTGAGCCATAAGATATATGCTCATTCTTGAACCTGGTGGTTTTCATAAAAAAATATATTCATTCTATGTTATGTGCCTTCCAAGAGAAGACTCGACTATGTCTTGGTTGTGGTGGTTCTGCAACTTCTGGGGCCTGCCCCAAAATCTAATAATGACTAATGAGTGTACTAAGACACCCATTGGTGCTATCCCTCCTGAGCTTTCAACAGGATTTCCCTCTCTTGGTTCACAGTGTGGGTGGTCAAGAACACTTCCCATGGACTTATCCATTCAAGCCAAGTGATTTTCCAAGACATTGAGCTCTAAAATGGCTCCTAATAGGCTTCTTTATTCGCATCGAACCAAATATAAATAACCACTGGCAAGGTACCAATCAAATTGAGTCGATGACTGTAACCAACCTTACAAGTTAGGGTTTATCAGATCTTCTCAACTCCATGATGATAGACAGAATGTGGCTCCCAACCTTAGGAGGCTTATATTATATATATATATATATGAATATTGTCAGAAGTGCAGGGGTATAGAATCAATCCATAAATACTCATGAGAAGTACCATATGTAGCACTGAAATACAAGGCTCACTACAGATTGGTCTCTTATTCACAAGGGAGATATAACCTAGAAAGAGGTTAAGCATTACAGAAACCATGAAACAGACCTCGACTAAATTAACATGTCAACAATAATAAGAGGAATAAATCCTCAATATTACCACATTGCAAGCATAAAAAATGATAATGAAAGCTTGAAATCCTTGTGATCATCACCCTACAATAAGGAGAAATTCTCATGCTAAATATTTCTATAACATAATCAATATTCCTACCCACTGTTCCAACACATGCAAACATCAGCATAACACATTAGTAAAACTTGTAAATAATAATAATGTATACATGCCTCTTGCGGTGATAACACCATCTCAACCAAAAATTCAAACATATTTTATCATGAATAACAAACATAAGAAATCTTATCTTAATCAATGCATAAATGTTCCAACTAAGAGTGGGACTCTAATTGTCCACCCAACTATTACACAATATATAGCCATTATCACTTGTAGTTATCACCCTCAGCCATATTCCAAAGCTTGAGGTGGAGTTATTTTAGAGGGAAACCACCAACAAATGCACAAGTGAACCAGACCACCACCATGCCACCCTTCCTTCATTCCCAAGGCAAACCACTTCTCTCTTTGAATGCTTATTCCCAACCTATTTTTCAAAGGTTTACTTAGCTAGTTTTTAGTTCTCCTGGTGCTCAACAACGTAACTAGATATACTGCCTTCTTTGCCTATTCTACAACATTTATAAGATGCCACTATCTCTACTTGTCTCACACGTTCTCCATACCAAGATTTTTTTTCCATTCTGCATATATGAATTTTGTTTTGTTTTTTTTTTATGTCTGTAGACTGTCTGTGTACCCATTCCTAAATAATCTCCGAGACCTCTCCTTTATATCCTCACTAAATACCATTATTCACCATGGATTCATATTAACCTCCTCATGAACAAAACAATCCATGTTGCCTTAATATTTTTTCCTTCTCTTGCTTGTCATGGAAGTCAAAGGACACCTTCCCCTACCCCTTTTCTTCTAGTTATTGGTAAAATTATTTTCTTACTGAAAACAAAAACTAATCACATGAATATTAATTATCAACCCGAGGACCGTCTTTTTATTTAAATGAAATCAAAAAAATATATGCAAGCAAGTTCCAACAACTAACACTGATTATACATAATTGGGTTCTACACTATCAAGCTAATTCAAGAAGAAATAAAATGTAAGACTTAAATAACAATAATAAATTTAAAATGAAAAAATTAAATGAGATTAAAAATAATTATGCTAATCACACGACTTCAATCAATACTAAATTAAACCACATGTTGTTGAATTGGAAATTTAACATATTTCGCCCAACATAATTCAATTACTAATCTAGAGCACCAAATTAAATGAAATCTAGAAATTGGAAGAAACAACAAATACGGAAAAATCTTTAACTCACAAATTACTTGGAAAAAAGGAAATTTAATTCAAGGAACTTGAATTGAAATTCAAAGAAACAACCAAACAAATAAACTACTTATATGTTGAAGGAAACACCTCATCCAAGGTAGTGGGTCCAAGTGCCCAAGCGTCAGTTCTGCCTTAAAAAATAATTCAGATAAGATTAGAAGTCGACAATTATAAAATTCCACTTATATCTCTTTTCATTAAAAATTATCAATAGATAAAATACAACGGTGAGCTATGCCTCTAATTCAATAATTGTCTATCCTGTCCTCTTTGGTGTCTACTTTCATTTAAATACATAGAGGGCAAAGGGAATTTACAATTAAATTGATTACAAAATGATTTCCATTACAATTTTTGAATGATTACATAATCTCAATAAATAATATCAGATATAAAATATCTCTCCATCATGATTCAACTATAACATGTCTAATCTAGTATTGCAATTGGGAGATTTTAGAAAATGGCCACAACAATAAATCTCAGAAAATAGTCTTCGAAGAACCTTTCATTTCTCTCAATCTAGAGGTAATTTTAGAAATCTTATCATTGGAAAATCAATTTTGTTCGTTCTACAAAAAAATCATGTCTCAGATTTTCAAGAATCATTTTCATTTGGCCAAAACGTCCAATGAAAATTTGTCACTTTTTATCCCAATGAAATTCTGAGTTCGAATATTCGATAAGATCAAATTCACAATCTAGAAGAGATATTGGAGGCTAAAATCATGAGTGAGGTTATAAAAAATTCATTAATAAACCATCATTGGAAAATTAATGCATAATAATATTTAATTTATTAAAAATAAATCATAACAAATATTATTTACTCGCAAGAGCATAAAGAATTATAAAATGGAATTATATGATAAATTATGATAACTAAGGTGATCAAATAACAATATAAATGGATGAGACGGATTTTAAGAAGTGATAATAATAATGACAAATCAATGACCCAACACCAATTAATTTATGGCTTAATCAACCCACTCAACCAACCAGGACTGATATTTAGAAAAATAATTTCCCCAAACAATCTCATACCTTAAACAATGGAATCCATGTCCCTCCCTCAACCTTTTAATTTATAAAAGTGTTTACATTGCTTAATAACATCAATTCCCTTAAGAAATCTCCTACCTCAAGCAATGGAACCCATGCCTCTCTCTCACTCTTTTAATTTATAAAATTATTTTCATTGCATACATGAAGATAAGAAATTTTGGTGTTACATTGGGTCCATCTATATCTATTTATAGAGTCCTATTTTTTTTTTTTTTTGTATTTATTCCCTTAAATTATATAAATCTATAACAATTTTAAGGATGGCTTATATGAAACAAATAAATACCAAATAATTGTAGTGTGGTACTATTATTTATTGTAGTTCAATCATCTTGTTGATGTGTTGTTGATAAGTAAATATTATAAAGAGTTTTGTGTTAGTCCTTCATTATGAATTAACATTTTAATGGTTTATCACTCCAGTTAGCCATAGAAAATCCATTTCAAGTTGCTTGTGATACCATTTGTCATATGTTTCCTAATAAGTACATTCCCTAATGTATTTCTTTAGGAATTTTTTATTTTTAAAAATTTATGAAATAGTCACATTGTGAAACATAGTTAAAAGATCAACAAATCTTGTCATACACGCATGCTACCTAGGTGAAATATAAGACATGGGTTTACATTGTAAAACATAGTTAAAAAATCAACAACTCTTTGAATTAATCATTTTCTCTCATACACGCATGCTACCTAGGTGAAATATGAGACATGGGTTTTGTTAGCTAGTGTCCCGAGATAAGCGAACATATATTTTCCCAAAAAAAATTAACCCATATATACCTAATCAATGTGCAATCAACATTCCTATTATAGTAACAAAAACATAAGGTAGTTTTGGATTTTTACTTATATCTATTTTTTTGAATTCTATCCATGATGTGAACCCATAATAATGTCAATTTGATCTATCTACAATCCAAATATATCCCATTGTAATCAACAAGGAGAATTTTTATGTTTTTAGTTTCATCAAATGGTGCTTGTTAAACTAATTTTGTAATTTGAGGACATTGAAGAAATAATTTGTAAGATTAGACTTAAAATTTTAAGCTTCAATTAAGCTCTATTTCATATAATATATGCTTCTCCTTTGATTCCCAACTGTTGGTAGTTTCTCGGTGTACTTTCTAAGGCGTGGAGGACCCCCACAACTTAAGATTATACATTACATTTTATTTGTTTTTCAAATGTATATGCTGGTATATCTTGTTCATATGTGTTACGTTCATGTTCATACTCTTTAAATTTTAGTTTTTATGTGTTGTCAATTATCTTGTTGATATTATCTATTTTATACTAATATGCTTGTAGTTTATATGTGATCTTACTATCATATTTGACTACATATTGTTGTCCATATTTTATTTGAATTTCAATTTTTGAGAATCGAAAAAAAAGAGAAAACTAATTTAATCATCTAATGTCATCTTAATGGTGATAGTGAGTAATTAAATTCAAGGAGGGATTATAACTAACTTTTGAATTTATTAAGAAATAAAACATGTAGTCAGTTTATTATTAAAAAGGCGACCCATGATATTTTAGCGAGCCATGGAATTTTACCTGTGGTATTTGGATGGAGAAAATTATAAAAAGAAATAAGAGAGTTTATTCCAGGTTTTGATTAGATATTTCAGAAATTGATATTGGATCTCTCATAGCTTACAAATAAGTCGAAACCCTTCTATAATTCCCATCTTCAGTGTTCAGATATACACCTTAGTTGTTGGTAATCAATTTTAGTGGTTGTCAAGCCACACTAGTTGATCATTTACTTTTGCAAAAGAGGTAAAATTGAGTATTCAAGGAGGTCGAATTTCCAAACTAAAGATAAGGTTGAATTACTTGTTTCTTTAGAGGGTCTAGTTACTTCATCAAGGAGGTAAAAATTTTATGTAGTACTAAAATAGTCAAGGGGATCTAGTGCAATAATTTTTAGAAATCAATTCCCTAGTTTTTCTTTAGATATTTTTGTAAATTTCCTCTAGAAATTTCCATGAATAAAATATTTCCAAAATTGCAGTAGTTCATTTAATTCTTGGCTTTTATATTGCAAATTTTATTAATTTTCTAGCAATACTTAGCATGTGAATTGTGCAAATTTATGGTGTTCATAGAAGTGAATGGTATAATTTTATGAAGAAAAATTCCCTATTAATTTTAATTAGTTAAATTGAGCGATATTACATTTATTGTATATTTTTGTTCATATTTCATAATTTAAAGTACTATTCATGAATGCTAAGTATCATAGAATAGTTGCTTCCTATGAAGACAAGCTAATTCAAGTTATGTAGAGAACCACTAGTGAAATCCACTACCTTTGTTGATGGAAAGGATCCTAACTCTCTCATAGCCTTTCACATTGTATTGCATCAACAAACATCTAATTTTCTTGTCTCCTTAGATCAATTATTTATTCCTAGGTTTCTTAGATAAAATAAATGACCTAAGCATATACCAACTAATGAGTCGATTAAAAGACTACCTCAGTTTCCATCCACTTTCTCTCTCAGAAGTGGAAAATTCCCTAGTACATTACCAACCCATCAAATTAAGCTTCATGAGGATTATTTTGATTTTTTTTTCATTTACAAGCATTTGATTTCAAGTATGTGTACTTAATTTTTCAAGTTGTATGATTGGTTTAAGTTATGTTACATGTATTCCTATCTTAAACCTTTAACATTTTCTTGACTTTAATTATCTCACTTTAGTACTTAGTTTTAAAATGTGAAAGCCAATCTATTCAAACTCTTTATAGATTATACTCTTTATAGATTGTACCATTTTTCTATACTATTTATAGATTGTACCATTTTTCTAGGTTTATGAAGAACCAAATTGATACAAACATTATGCCCTAATTTATGCACTCAAATTTTCCTATACATTGTGCAAAAATTGAAAGGATACAAGTTGCATGGTAATTTAATTTCTGATTTACTTATTCCTAAATATTGTGAAACAATAGAAAGAATAGGATACCTCACGAATTGAATTGAATGCTAATTTAATTTTTGATTTACTTATACTAGAACAAGATAATTGATTGTGCTAATATATGCATTAACGTATCTACATTTCGAGCTTATAGAAAATATGGGTATATTCTTTGCTCTCCCAATAAGTGAAATGAAACATGAAAAAACTTGAATCAGAATGATATTATGTCGAATATATTTTCTAGTAATCGATAATTTCAATGTAATTATTTTTTTCGTAAACTAGACTAATGTAATTTTTCTTTATATCTTAATTACGTTGTAAGGTGTTATTATTTGAAAACAATTTTCCTAGTTGTCATTGTGTCCATGTTTGAGTAATTGGATCAAATTTTAGACGATTGAAATATTTTAGGCCGTTAGATACACAAGTAAATAGTTTTTTATATATATTCTTTATAATGTTAGTTTTTTTTCTTTTTAATAAGTTAGATTGAATTCAATTTTTGGTGACTTTTAAATTAAAATGTTGTTATTAAAAATTTGTTAGATTTGAACCTCAATTTAACATTTTGACTATGTCAAATTACAAAAAAAAAAAAATTAAATTAAACAAAAATATTGACATAATATAATGAACATTTTAACTAAGTCAAAATACAATAAAAAATAAAAATAATAAAATAAAATAATAATAAACTATAAAAACAACCCATGGTATTGACCCATGGTATTTATGTGCAATGCAGTTTAATTAAAGAGGGAAATTAAGATGGCCTAGATCAATATTAACTCTAGATCTACCAAGAGCCAAGAGGGATCACATATCTTGATATGCAAACCTCAAGAGAAATGATATCTTTGATAAATAATATAGATCTAAATTTAAAACTATTTTTAAATGTTTATAACCATTATTCTTTTAAAATTTTACTTATTAAAATGTATCTAAGTTAATCATAAACAATTTTCACATTATATGATGTTAAACTTACTCAACTTTTTATTCCAAATTTTAAACAAATTTTTTCACAACACAATTTTAGCTTCTTTTTCTCAATTCCAAACAAAACTTACAAAAGAAAAAACCCACTCATTCGTTATTGTAGATTATAGCTTTACAAAATTGACACTATGTAATTAACAATAGAGTAAGTTGAAACAACCCTAAGGAGCTTTTTGTACAAGTTTTATCATAAAATTTCCCTGCATCCAATATATAATGTAGAGCCTAATGAAGAGAGAGTATATTCTATTTTATAACCTAATCCACAATCAAAGAAAATGGCTAGGGATTGCACAAGTTATTATTTTATAACTTGATCCATAATCAAAGAAAATGGCTAGAGATGTCGCAAGTTATCATTGGCACAACGATTTATTGAGATTTATTGGCATTCTCAGTTGAAATGGATCCTATTATATGCATGGTGGCTAGAGAGACTAAAAAATTCAAAATAGACATCTCTTATGACATCCATATTGTCTACAAACCATCCAATTTTTCCATCTTATACAACAATTTCTAACAATAACTGCTCAATTTACTCTCCAATTTTTGAAACCCCCACCCATGTTAGGGAGATCACAGTGTAAAATCAAATGTTTTTGTGGTTTTTTTAAAGGGTTCATAAACAAAATAGACAACAAGAAAGTAAATATTGTGGTAGAATAACTAATTTTTGAATCATTGTGACAAACAAAACATCACAGTAGCTCACAAAATATATCTAATTCTATAAGGATCTGAGATGATAACAAAGTTTTGAAACATGATAAATAGGTGACAACCAAAACTAAGTTGTAGCCACAAGCAAAAAATCACAACAAATCACATAATATATCCAAGGTTGCAATGAACCCCACACATAATGATGGACCTCATGTGAATTTTAGTGTACATAGAACACCACCCTAAAAATTCTATACCCTTGATCAATTTAGAATAACCTAAGATGTCTATATTGGATTTCAAGATGGGTTGTACAATAATTGAGAATGCTTCTTAAAGGGTAATGGAATTTAGATACTCTACCCTTCCACCAAAGCTAAAAAAAGTGAGACTTGTAGATTATAGTTTTACAAAATTGATACTATTTGATTAAGAATAAGTTACAAACATTGAGTATTTAAAAAGTAATAAGAGGAAGGTACATGAGGGCCATAATAATTAATGTGATTATTTATACTATTTTTATTTGAAATAGTAATCTGTATTTGTATTTTTTTAAATGAGTATTGTTAAATGTGTTGTACTATTTTTATTTAAAATGGTATTTTGTATTTATATTTCTTTAAATGAATATTGTTAAATGTGTTGTACTATTTTTATTTAAAATAGTAATTTGTATTTGTATTTTTTAAATGAATATTGTTAAATATGTAATTGAGTAAAATGTATTAAATTGATATTCTAATTTTTAAGATATTTATTTAAAAAAATCAAAGTATGGTGAGTTTTGTTTTATTAAGCTTTACTCTATATGTACAGAGAATGAGTCTATCTAAAGTCCCAAACAAGATTCTTCTTTCTCTTTATATTCTAGCTTACACCTTGACACTCCTCCTCTCCTCCTCCTTTCACAAATTTAAACTATGAGGCATAACATAGTTGTTGCATATAGAAACATTTAGATATGGTAATAAAATGTGATACTCTATTGTAATTTTCTCTACAAATGTGATGGAAAATGTGCCCTAAATGTTGAAAATTTCATGGTTAGTGCAGTAAAATCTACATGCAAATTATAGTCTTATATACAAGATCATGAAAGCTATGCCCAATATCCAACACCATAGAGCAAGACATGTTCACCAATTCAACAATTCCAAATATCTCTCAATGATGAAAGCCACCATTGTTGCATATAGGAGGATTTATATATGATAAGAAAAGTGTGATGTTGTGTTATAATTTGCTCTACAAATGTGTTGGATTTTTTTCTCAATAAACTTTTCTTTACTGCTCTTAAGTGATTAAATTCATCGTTGTTGCATTTAGGAGCATTTAGCTTTGATAAGAATTGTCTGATACTCTGTTATAATTTTCTTTTGATGGAAAGTGTGCCATGAATGTTGGTGATTTCATGGTTAATGTAATATAAGATAAATAAAAATTAATTTCTTCTACACAAGATCAAGACAACTATGCCGAGTAGCCAACACCACAGAACAAGACATGTTCCCTGAATCCATAAATGCTACCAATTATCTCTCGGTGTTGGAGCTATTTTCTTAATCGCCTTATTTTTACTTCTCTTGAAGTGATGAAAGCCACCTCTCCATACATTTTTCACTGTCTGCACAAAGGAAAAAAAAAACCAACTTCATATCAGCTATACTAAAAAAACAAGAATGTGGCAGACATGGGGGACATCAATGGTAAAGAACAATGTGATATTTTGAATATTTTCAAAGATCATGAAGGAAATAAAATATAGGTGACTCAATAGGAATTGATCAAGATTAAATATGGAGGAACTGCACCAAAACAGCCTTTGATTTTGAAGGTAAAAAATCTTGATCTATTTCTTTATTCATGAGGCATTCATGTTGGCATGATCAGAGAAGGTATTTAACTTAACTTCAACATAGGACTCATGATTTGTAATGCTCAAGGAAGCATTATTGCATTAATATTTCAATAGGCCTCATGATTTGTAAGGCTCAAGGAAGCATTATTGCGTTAAGATTTCACTACCTGCTTCCATGGAAGAAAATTTTGATTTTCATTCCTTCACGATGGCTCCTTTTTTGCAACATCTTGTTTTTTCTAGGCTACTCTTTCCTATGCTATTTCCTTATGACGTTTCTTTTACAACATGTGGTGCAATTTCTAGTTAAAATACATCCTATAACAAGTTATATACAAATGCAGTGGATTTATTGATTATGTGATAATAGTAGAGAAAGTAGGGATGGCTACGTGCTTTCTCAAGTGAATGCGAAGGGTATGGTTAAAAAATGGAACTAGGAAATAGACTAGCTTAAAATCGCCTTGTGATGGGTTGTCATGTTTCCTTCTCTTCCAACCAGAACGATAGTTAATACACATCCTTGAGAAGAATTCATCATGTTTGATTTTGGAAGTAGAGACCACGATTTGCATAAAGGAGACTAAGGAGTTTCTAGGCCACATAGATGGTTGGGTAGTGAAAAGGTCACTAAAAGGTACGGTTCATGAGAATTCAATGCAAGTTATAGATGGTAAATTTAAGTAAATATCAGGTCACCCAACCACCAATTATAATGTTGGGAAGCGAGCTAATTGCACTTTTAAATGAAATGACAAAATTGATGTAACGATGTCTACAAAATTGGATAAGCATATAGTGATATATTTTTCTAATCCGAAAAATGCAGTTTAAAATTGAGAATAATAAACTAGTGTTTTACGAGATACATAAATAGTTTTGTAACGAAGTTGTAATAAAACCCAGTTAAAACTTTAATATAATAGTATAATAAATCATTTACATAAAACCTATTCAAGTACTTGGTATAAACCATTATAGAATTTTTTCACCAATGGGACAAGTTTAAATATTGTATTTTTTTAATTATTTTAGATAATGGGATAAGTCTAACTATTGTATTTTTTTAAAATTATTTTAGATAATCATTATTAAAAATAAAATTTTACTACCAAAATACAATTAGATAATTGTTAGTGAAATTGCAATTTTACATTTGACTAGGGAGGGTTTTCAAGAAAAAGCATCTCCCCCCTCCATGATATGTTGTTGGCTCACACGAAAGGGGATATATGCTCCTATCATTTCTTTGTTCATGGAACAAAGCTGACAGATAGTTAAATGTCATTTGAATATTGCATGCCATATAGAGAGGTATAGGAGGACTCAGTAGGAGAATCATGATACGAAGCTTGCATGAGGTTAAATTTCATTTTAATATTGCATGCCACATAGGAAGGTATAGGATAAATCAGTAGGATAATTATATCATATTGTAAATATAGGGAAAAAATGATAATATAGCCTGTAAGTTGACCACTCTATCTAGGAGGTCAACCAACATCTCTTTCTCCTCAAATGAGGGTAGTGACTAGCCAACGTTTATGTCTCGAGATTATGCTCAATAGTTTTTATCACTCATTGGATTTTTGCTTGTAGCACTAGTATTAATTTCTATTTTCTCATGTTGATGTATATCAAGGTTAGGCACAACCAACTTATTTTTATAAGCTTATATTTACAAGATGCTCTAGTTAGATGAGGTATTTGAAACCTCAAGACTCTAAACTTATGTTACTAGTTTGGTTTCCATTCAGGAAGAGCAATAGCAAAAAATAATCAGTCTATGTAATCCTCAATTTTTTTTATCTATGTTATCTTCATTTATCATAATGAAAAAATCCTAAGTTCAAAAAAGAAAAAAGAGAAAGAAAACCAAACTGCAATTTTAAATTGTTGAAATTGCAATTTTAAATACAAAAAAATATTCAATATCTAAAAACAACTTTAAAAAATTTAATTTATATAATGTTAATGAGAAAAATGTGGGGTTGTCTAACTACATTTTGAAATTTTGGGCAATAATATGGTGAAATAATTTTTGGTCAAATCCTTGAAAAACCCCTAAAGCACTTGGGTTGTGGAGAATTCAAAACTCACACTTGATCCCAAAAAATCCCTACCAAATTTTAGGCAAATTCACAAAACATTATACTAAAAACTACAAAACTTTTAACAAATAAACTATAACACAAAATATACCATTTCGATGATTTTTTCAATTTTAAATAAAATTAATTACAAAAATTTACCCAAAGAAAATTAAATTAACATAACTAAATTAATCAACATATAAAATCATGTAATACTCTCTTTTTCTCGATGAAGGATTTATTTGTTTCTTTTTATATCCATGCACATGCGTGATGCCATGGTGACCTCAAGATTTAAAACCTTCGGATAAGAATTTGTTGTTCTAAACCTTATCAATATGATATTTTAGTCATTGCATATCTTATAAGTCCATATTTTGCAGTTTTAAAGGTAATTCATGAAGATGACATTTTTGTTTTATTGATTCAATTTTATTGATTTTAATTTTTTATGCTGTGAATAGGTGGGTTCCACTTTTACCATAGTACAACGAGATGGTAGTCAGTCCCAAGTTAAATGGGGTCCATGAATAAGTCATTTTTTAAAGGTGATATTCATTTTCAAATGTAATGATTGATAATAAATAGTTTCTAAATTATTACATTTGTACAAGTTACCATGAGATTCAAAGTTAGTTGATGTTAATGGATAAAATTGATATTCAATTCTAAAACAGCTCGTGACTTCCAGACTACTATTAATGAATGATAATCATTTTCGTTGTTTATTTTATTAATTATTTTATTGATAGTTGTACTACGAGAGTGGTTGTGAATTAAAAGTTATCGATTATTAATGGATAAAGATGATAGTTATTTTCGAAGGTACTTAGCTTGATGTTAGTTAGTTAAGTTGTTTTGGAATTAGTTTATTGCTGTGAAACTAAAATGTTTTATCTGGTCGGCTTTGGAGAATCGGATTTAAACATGGGATTTGTTAATGACGAAAGGACTATTTAGTCTTAATATTTTTAGTTTTTTTTTCTAATGAATTTGAATTAGTTGATTGTTTGTTTGTTTTTTTTTTAAGATCTAGGGGAATTGGTAATTGGTGGGGCTCTTCTGAGCTAGGTCTAGGTTCAAATCCAACTGGCTGCCATTATAAACCCTAGGCTAGGTGCAACAGCCTGAAAGCCACACTGTAGCAATGAACTTATGCTTCAACAAGAGCCGAGACGTCCACTATGAGGTCACCTACTCCTTGAGCCAAGACACAATAGGCATGTGTCTCCGCGGAGGATTGATCCTCAGTGGATCGGGTGAAAGTGAACTGTCTCCACTGTTGGACCTCTGCTTCACCAATGTTTTTTATTTTCTTTTTTATGTGTGACTTTGTGAAGTCTTTTTGGGCGGAAATACTTCGGATTCCACAGATTCTGGACGCTAGTCCCTTGTCTCCTCTTGAATTTTCTCTCCTTTTGGGGGGAGAAAAATATGGGAAATTATAAAGCTTTATTCATATTCATCATATAGGGCATCTGGAACGTTAGGAATAAATATATATTTGAAGGTAAATCCATTGAGATCATTGGAATCTTGCTTTAGATTATGGGTTTTTTCACTGATTACCTCAAACCTTTAAATCGTTCTTGATGTCGATATGTTTTCTTTTCTCCTAGTGCTCTGTCTGAAAATGTAAGTTTTTTTTATGGTGCATATGAGCCAAGTGTTTGTGGAGGGGGTGTCATCTTTTTCTCCCAAGAAATGTGAATATTCAAATTTGGATGAATTCAGGTGCAGTGTTCAATACTAAAGCAGATTTTACTGTTTCCTTGGCTGTCTTATATATAATTTCTTTCTTGGGCACTAACACTCGTCATATTTATAGAGACTCCAAGTTTGTCTACGACTAGCTAATGTCGAGGGGGCATGTAACATTATTTCCCTCGAGAATTGGATGGAGTCAATTCATATCCTTAAAGGCCACTTTCTAAATCTTTACTTCCGACATATTTTGACAGAATGGAACCTTCCAGCAAATTATCTTTCAAAGATGGCTCTTCAAGCAGATGAATGTATTATATTCTTTGAAGAAGGAAGAGGAATTCAACTATGGAGGAGGGGATCTATACAGATTCCATCTTATCGACAATTGACTCACATTTTTTGACTCACTAAGAGGTTTTATATAACTGGGTGTTAGTGAACAATTTAATTCCACCAAAATTTGGACAATCCTTATTTTATGCATTTTCTCTCAAGTATATAATGCCTCAACTTTCTTGGGTTTGTATTTCTTTTCGGAATTATAGTTCTATGACCACTCACATATATGTTTTTGCTATCATGTTAGTTATTGGTCACCATTATTATATTTTGAGTTGTGTTGTATTAAAAATAAAAAAAAATTGTGGCTGGATTTGTCTTTCAAATATTTTGGATCAAATATATGTACCTATACTCCTCCTTTGTAATGAAATGGACGATTTCTTTTCTATGATTTTCTTTTTAAGTTAGGTAGTTGATGGATGTTTGTAATGATAAATTTCAAACTATATATCATCAATAAAGGTAATAATAGTAATGATTAATCACAAATTAATAGATAAAATTGTATATAGTTGTATTTAGTGGATAAAGGTAATGATAAATTTTGAAGCGAGATACCATTAATGAATAACGGTGATAATCAATCATTAAGCTATGGTTAACATTAGTTACTATTAATAAATAAGGAAAATATCCAATTTTAAAGTTATGATGATGAGTTTACTGTCAAGAACAGTACTCACTCTAGTTAGACATAAGAAGAAATATTATTGTTTGGTTGAAAGTGTTTATTACTAAGTAGTTCACAAGATATCTCCATTAACCAAAACAACTCAATATTAAAGTTTTAAGCTAACCACCATAGAAAATTTTAGGGGTTAATATTCATAAGTGGGATAATTTCCATGGTTTTTCCAAAAAAAAAGAATCGTCAATTTCCATTTTTTTCTAAAGATGATCTGCCCAAATTTTATGGTATAAAATTATTTTAACTTAAAATTGCCAAAATTATATAAAGACTATATAAAATACTATATAATACTGGCATGTTTTTATAAATATATCAAAAAATATATATATTTTGCAATTTGGGGACTAGTAAGATTCGCCAAGGTTTCTAAACTTTAAGAAAAAATTTCATCCTTAAAATTTTACTACTAACCACGTTCACTACTTGAACAACGATGAATTTTGAATTTAAATATATTCAATTTAATGAATAGGTAATAATATATTCCCAGAATACACATTCTTAACAAGGCTTTATCCATTGGAAAGAGATAGTTATTAAATTTTCAACCAACACTACTCCACTTAACAATGGAAACTAGATTGTACTACTAAATTACATAATTTTGAAGGTGTCTTTTTATTTTATATATATATATTTTTCACTGTGAGATAGATCGTATCACTAAATTACATAATTTTGAAGATATTTCCTATAATATATATTTTTAAGGTTTATTTTTTATTTTTAAAGATGTGATATGTTAATTATTATTAACTCAATTTCCAAGCTAGTTACGTTTATTAATAAAGGAAATTTGAATTTAAATGAAGGTGATTGATTACATGGACATTAATGGTGTGATTTCTTTATGAAAGGTTGAATTGAATGTGGGGTATTTTTTTAAGTTTAATTTAAATATTATATTTTTTTCTTAATCATATTTTAATGAATTTTCATTTATATTTGGTCAACAAATTTTTGCAATGATAGATTTAAATTTTTAAATATAAAAATTAAATATTTTGAAAAAATTATTTATATGTTTACAAATAAATTTGAAGTAATGGAAAAAATCTCCCATGTCATTAAATTTATAAAAGAAAAACCTTAAAATAATTATACTTTACTTTTTTTATTAAAAAATTTATATACATATTAATCTATAACAATATAATTATATTAATCCATAACAATATAAGTATACCTTTGATAAATTAAAAAATTCCAAAGTGAAAATTTTATAAGTAAATATCTCTTTACAAATATTTAATAATGGGAATGTCGTCATAAGCGCACTCTCTCAATCTTTTATATGAATCCGTTTCTTCACCTAGATAAAATTTCATTTTGACGTGCTTATTTTTGCCTATCTTAATTGTCCACATTAATGATGGACTCGCTTAATAAGTGCACACTATCAATCTTACACATGAACCCAATTCTTCAATAAAATAAAATTTCATTTTGGTATCTTAGTTTTTGCTATCTTAGCTCACTTAAAATGTTCCAAAATAATTATTTGCAAATTTTGGAATTTAATTATTTTTTTATAAATTTTAACCATATATTTTTGAATCAAATTATTTGTTAAATTATTTTTGATAAATTTTAATTATATATATTTAGAAAAACAAATTTATTAAATAATTAATTTATTTTATTAATAACGTAAATATGATATAACATTTGTTAAGTTTTATTAGCACAATTGATTAAGAATGAGTTTCTTTAGTAAAGTGACTTAAAATCAAAGTCTAGTTAGTAAGGTAACCCAAGATCAAATCTCATGGGATATTTGTGCATGTGGTAGGGGAGGAGACATGCTAAAAAATTTAGGGGAGGAGATATGTTAAAAAATTCATTCAACTTAAAACTCGTGTGATCCAAAAATGACTTTCATTGATTAGATGCCCCAATAAAAATGATATACAATATTTTAATTAAAAAACTATGTTTATATGCTAATATACAAATTTAATTACTAGATAATTTTTCCAATTTTAAATATTAGATGTTTAAAATGTGTTTTTGATTATATAAATAAATTAAGTGCCTTGAGAAAACATAAGACAACTATATTATTCCAAATTTAATTGTTCTAAGTTTTGGAGGTATTTTGGAGAATGATTTTTGAAGGTTTCTTGGACAATGGTAAACGTTCCGTCTCATTACAACCCTCTCTCAAATAGAGTCTATCCTATACTTAGCAACAATATCTTAGAACTTCAAGTCTTGCTTTACACCACTGAAAGTAACTCTGATAGTATCCAATTAAAATTGTAATTCTAACTAATTTTATTCCAACTAATTTCATTAAAATTTTAGACAAATTATTCATATATCTAGATAAAAATACCTATAATTTTATAATATAATAGACGATATGAATAATATCGATAAAAGTAATTCATATGAATTCATCATAATTCAGACTTGCAACTTTTTCACCCAGCTCATTAAACCAACTTAAGCAAACCCATCTTGATTCACACTTACACCTTTTTGAGATTCATGTTAATATTAAGACGTCTTATCTTAATAGTTAAAAACAATTAGTGGACACCCGGATCGTGGAGGGCTGTATCATAGGATATACGCGGTGCAGCATAATGATGGTTATAGTTAAAAGATCATTCTGGATGTAAAATGCGAGAGGCTTCCACTGGGAATTTTCAGGCATAGAGACAGACAGAGAGTTTCTTAATCTTCCAGCCACTATGCATCAATTGGACGAAGGAGGAGTTCCTGCTGTTGAATGTATCGTCAACATATTTACGATAATACTTATACTACCGATGCTAAGGTTAGTTATGATCTTTTGGAGACGGTTCCGCAATTTTATCAACGTGTACTGGTGGAAGCCTCGCACTATCAGGAAGATTATGGAAAGCCAAGGCATTAGAGGTCCGCCTACGCGTTTCATCACTGAAAATCTAACAACCATGACAAAGTTAAGAGAGCTCAAGACCGCTAAAGATATGGAGCCTATCAGTCACGACATTGTGCAGAGACTCCTGCCCCACTATGTGCAATGGACAAATGATTATGGTATGTAGACTTTCCCGGTACTTGTTGTGGAACCAATAACTTGGAAATTGCTTCTAGGTTTTTTTGAAGGTCACTTTGATACCAGCCCTTGACATTGAGGTCAATGCAATTGTTTCTTTTTAGTTCAAGGGAAAAAGTTAATGGAAGGTCTTTACCCCAATAATTTATGATTTTAATTTATTATATCTAGAGTAGTTGTTATAAATTATGGAATAGATCCAAAACAATGGATTATAGGGTATTTAGATAATACATTTATTTTTGGTGTGAAGTTAGCTTATTTTAAATATGCATGCATGACACAATTCAATCAAAATTGATATGTATTAATTTTTTTTAAGTCAATTAATAATTTTTTTAAAGTCAATTAAATATAATAAATAAGGTTTAAAAAATATAACTATTTTTAATAACATATTAAAAATTAGAGTGAAATGTGATTTCTTTAATTATATAACATATTTAAATGATAAACAATTATAAAAGTATTAATGATTTGGAAGCATAAATATTTATTATCAAAGTTTTGAAAATTGTGTTTTTTTTTTAATGAAAACTAAGTAGTATGTTATTATAAATGTTTGTTTTTTCTTTCTTCACACATATATATAAAAGAATGTGTATGCATATTTATTATTATTAATGTTATATTATTTAATTTCTAGTTTAGTATGCAACGCATGTTGTAATGTCTTGTTCTCTAAACATTTTGACTCGATCAAAATATGTAAATAATAATAATAATAATAATAATAATAAGATTAATGTAATGTATTGTGATTTTTTTAATTTTTTAGAAATAAAATAAAAATAATTTTAAGGTAAAATAAAAGTTATACATTATTATTATTATTATTATTATTTTATTAATTTTTTTTAGGAGTTAATGTAAACTTGAGTTGGTCAAGTTACTGGTGGTTTTTGAGCTAGAGGTTTATGAGAACCCATATTATTCATGTGGAATATAACCTATTTAAAGGGGAGATTAACTCTAGATCTACCAAGGGAACAGAAAGATCAAATGCCTTAAGATGGAAATATCTTAAGATGTAAAGAGATTTAATCCTTCTATACACTTGATAGATCCAAAGAGATTTAATCCTTCTCAACACTGAAGAGTTAAAATATAATCAAAAGTTAAAATATATAGGCTAATATTAATTGTTATAAGTTTATCCAAAAACTTAAAATAAAATAAAAATATTTATATCATTCATCTACTCACCTAAGTATATTTTAACTTGTTAACATTATAACTTTTAATCTCTTCAATATATAACATGAATAAAATATAACCTTACCTAAGCCCATAGTAGATAGTAATTCACTAAGATGAAATAGAATAACATAGTAGATGGTGTTTCTTAGTGAAGATGGAATCGAAGAACATGCAATTGAAACTTCTCAATAAATTAATCATAAATTCGAAGCTTTTATGGATATGTTGGTTTCTTATGAGGAAAAAGAAAAAGAAAATGTATTTTAAATGGCCAAACTAAAATTATAAAAAAAGAAGACGGAAATGGAGAGAAAGAGGAAGAAATAGAGAGAAGGAGAGAGAGAAAGAGAGAAAAAGAGAGAATAAGAGTATGGTAAAATACCACCAATAACTTAATGAATTATATAATTCATTATTATTATTTATAATCTCATTTCTTTCATTTTTTAAAAAATACATATATTTTACTTATTTTTTATTTTTTTAAATAAACAAAAATATATATAACTCGATCCATCAACATGGTTCCCAATATAAACTTATAACTTAACAAAACAAGGTTCAAGAAATTTAAAATTGTAACCATTAGGTGTTGTAACCGTAGAGTCTCGCACCTAATAAATTCCAACCCTTCTACCCTTATCATAATAGTCAAATCAAATATGCCATTGAAGACTTAGATGGAGAGGTTCCAACCCTTCTACCCTTATCATAATAGGTAAAATCAAATGTGCCATTGAAGACGTAGATGGGGAAAGTACTAAACTCCTCGCCCACAAGAGCTATTCAACCCGATACAAAATGTTGTTAATGAAAATAACCATGGTTTTCTAAGGTGTTAAATTTTCAAAAATAATTTTCAAGGTTTTTCTTAATAAGGATAATTTTGCTTTGAGAAAACTCACAATTTTCTAACCTAATTGTTTTAATATGGAAAATCTTGTTTTCCAGAAAGTTCATATACTATTTATTATAGTTTGAATTGTCAGGTTAACGGAAAATTTTGTTTAGATGGGAGTGATTGATTACATGGCCCAATGCTATAATGGTGTGGGTCCAAAGCGTTAATGGTGTGGGTACTTCTAAGTGAAGGTGTAGTGTTTAAAAAAAAAAAATTGTTTACATGGTACACAATTACTAATATATTAATATTATAGAAAATAGAAAACTCAAACGTAATTAAAATGCATATTTGATTTTTTTAATAAAATAGGTTTTGAGAAATAGTTAATAAATATATTAATTATATTTTCTACATATATTTATTTCAAAATAAATATTATGGTCAAATTTTTAATTAATAAAATGAAACTAAAATTTAATTGAAATTATTATAAAACATAAATGTATTTGAATAATAGTGTGATTTTCCTGTGATATATATAAATATAATGTTTTTAATTTATTTATTTTGAATAAAAATATAAAGTGTGTAATTTAAAAAATAGGTTAAAATGTTAATAATTAAAATATTGTTAGATATTGGATAAACTAATGTTTTCCATGTGTTCTTTAATGTGGATTAACTCTTTCTCATGAATTTTGATTTCTAGTAATGTGATATTTAACTAACACTTGTGGGTTTTGGTTTAATAGGAATGTAAATTAAAACACCCAGCTTACACTTATAAGAAATTGTTAAACATTGCATAAACCAATATTCCTTGTATGTTTCATAACATAGAGTAACCATCTCTAGTGAATCGTTCACTTTAACAATATGATCCTTATTATGAATTTGGCTTCTGTGATCCATAAATTGTGAGAGAATCTTTCGGTAATTATTATTCTAAAAATTAAAATTAAAATAAAATTTTTAAGATTGATATTTTAACTTTTAATCTTTTAGAATAAAATAAATATAATAATTATTATTCTAAAAATTAAAATTAAAATAAATTTTTTATTCTTCAAGAATATATTGGTTAATTTTATTTTATTAAGAATAAAAATAAATAAGATTCCTATTATAAACATTACACACTTAATAATAAATTAAATAGGTAATCATTATTTTATATTTTTTGATTTCAATTCCTAGGTTTAGTCAAACTAGCCATTAGATTTTTATAGTTTTATATTTAAAAAATAATAATAATAAAATAAAATAAAATAAAAATAATATTTTTATACATTTATCTATTTATTTTTATTTTTAAAATTTATGATTATTATTATATAACATATTAAGAATATAATTTTTATAATAAATTATTAATATTTATTTATTTACTTGTTTTTATTTGTATATTTTATTTAATTTTATTTTAATGTATTTTATTTTTATACTTATTTTTATTTTATTTTCAATTCTATTTAGTTTTATTATTTAGGTTGATATTTTATATTTTAAATTATGAAGAATTTTTTCGGTAATAATCACATTATCATAAACAAAGTGTACGCGTTTCGAACCAACCAGTGTGGTTCATCATCACGGGTTGGTTTGAAAGGCGTCGACTTTGTTCATGATAATGTGATTATTACGGAAATAATTCTTCATAATTTATTGATGGATCAAAAAAGCCAAAAATCTATTAATTTTATATTTTAATCTTAAATATAAAATTAAAAAAATTAAAAATAAATAAATAAATAAATAAATAATAAATAAATAAATAAATAATAATAAAATAATAAAATAAAATAAAATAAAAAATAAATAATATTTCAATTTTAAACATTAAGCATTTAATATTAAATAAATAAGAAATCATTAATTTATATTTTTGTTTTCATTTCCTAGGTTTAGTCAAACTAGTCGTTGTCTTACAAACGACTAGTTGAAGATTTTCTTATCTATTTAATTGGGTTATCTGATTATATTCTTCATCTTGTTCTGATGATGAACCACACTAGCTGGTTCGAAACGCGTCGACCAAAATTATTCGGATGTGATTTTTACCGAAAGATTCTCACAATATGATCCTTAAATAACTAGTACAAGATTTGATTTATAACAATTGCCAAACAAAATTTATCTCAACATATACTTAGATAAATAATATTAATAAATTAAAATAAAAATAAAATAACATTATATAAAAAAAAATTGTATTAATAAAAAAATTAATTAAAATATCCGAGCACACATTCATATCAATTCCGAGTTACACCTTATTCATATATAGACAAGGTGCCCATCTGTATACGGTAAGAAATCTATAAACACCGAGACCCTGGAGCGTCCATCTGTATATGGAGATATACCGTCCATCTCAAATGTCTCAATGAGGCAGTAATTAAACGCGAGAGAGATCCATCAGTAATTCTGATGCTATCAAATTTCTTCTTATATGATTTGCATCTCCTTTACCAAGGCAGTCAGCTTCTTAATCTTCCAGCCAGTGTCTCAATGGAAGGGCGGAGGAGTTGATGCTGCTAACAATGCCTTCAAAATTGAAAGGAGGAGGTTGTAACAAGATTTTTAATAGAAAATATATTTAGACTATAAGATAGATTATCTCTTAGAAATTTCTCTTGATATTATTGGAGATTCTTAATATGTGAATAGACTTTGTTACAATACTGGAAGATTCTTAACATTTAAATAGACTTTGTTACAATATTGGAGACCAACACAATGGATTATTAATATTATTAAGAATATTTTATAGTATTCTATGAAGGGCACATCCACCTAAACCTCGATTATGAAACGATTTTTTTTTTTTTTTATGATTAATAATAATAATATTGCAAAATAAAGTTATAATTTATTTATATATTTTTTTATTATTATTTTGGGCAATTTTGGATGTATAGTAAGTTTAGTGGTTTTATTCTTATTATGAATGGACGTCTATAAGAACTTACCAATCATTTAATTTAGGCTTATACTAACTTATAGACTAAATGACTTTTTTCATGACATTGTAGTGGTTAATTCTAACCAAAATGTAGCAGAGTTTTTTAAAAATGTTGAGTTCAAGCCGTTTAATTTATAGAATTCAAATGCCCTAAGGGCTTTGTGGGTTAGGAATCAATTTATGCATTCAATAATTTATTTAAAAAAAAAAAAAAACTAATAACAATATTGCTTGAAATTTTATCTCCCTTGAAAATAATTATTTCGTTTATAAGGTAGACTATGTCTTTAATTTATATGGTTTCTCTAATAATTCTTTTTGTGAATTAAAATTTGTATTACCTCAAAAATTCAACATAGATTCTCAAAAGCATCAGAGTTCATTCAATGCTTAGTCTGGAACCTCCTTAGGGAAACCCGGTCTATTGATTGTTAATTGAAGTTAAAGTACATCAAAATAAATATATATTTTTGATGAAAACTACTAACAATACCATATATTGAACTATACAAAGAATAAAAGCAACTAATAGAAGACTATTATGATAACAAGATTTTGAAGATGTCACTAGAGTTGGGACCTAGGTTCTTGTACGAGTTAGAGCATGAGTTTTTAGTTTACACTAAAGGTGACTTTGAAGGTAAACTAGTCAAGCATCTAATCTAGCCAGAAAAGAGTGTCGATATCGTCACATCCACTTGATTTCATTTAAGGAGGAGATGATATTACTACAGTATTCATGATTCTCCTTCAAGCCCTTGTCGAGAAGCATGTTCATCTACCAATGGAGCATGATGGATCTTATGTACTGCTTCCATATTCCATTTGCATGGCCAAGGTCATGTATCTAATTTGATACCTACTCCAAGATTTCAGAGTGATAATCACTTTAAAAATCTTTGGCGGTGATTTATTTGAGTTGTAAAATTCTTTCACAAATTTTAGGGGGTGTCGTAGAATGGAACATAGTTTTAGCTTTCTAGGAATGGGCTTGAACACATGGCCTACCCTTGGGACCTCTTCCTCCAACTCTGCAATAATTGTGCATTCACTTCCGGGGCATATTGCACCAAAAGGAGATAACCATGCAAGAAATTTATCCCACAACAGCCTGGGACTGAGAAAAATGAGGTTGGGAAGGCAAAATAAGAGGAAAAACCGAAATATTCCAAGAATTTTAGACATCCCATGTTAGAAAATAAAGAATGACAAACAATGAAAAAGGGTAGATGAAAAAATCTTGCAGGTTCATGTGCTTGCGAGGAGACATCGTAACACAAACTGCAATTCAACCCAATAGAACTTAAGACATATCCACCAAGCTTACACTGCAAAGAAAAAGAAACTAGAGAAGGAAATAATTGAGCGAAAAGAGTAAGATAGTACCCTGATATGTCTAGATGACTTAACTCAAGCCAATGAATTTGCGTGCATTGAATATAGAATGATGCCACCAACTAATTCAACGTACAACTTCAGTGTAGTTTGTAGGGTTCCAAAAGTATTAAAACTTTGTGAGCGCATAACCTATTTATAGAAAAATATCCAACATCCCATGTAAGAAGCTAGTACCTAGAGACTCATAGACCAACTTGTCTTGCATGCAGACATGGGTCACTTCCACTCCATTGCCAAAAAAACTCAACCATGTCTCAGAAACACCCTATGAATTATGTCATGGCTCTCTAAACATTTTTCCAGACACTGATGCATCACTGTGCGATAGTGGAGGGAATTGGTGCACCTATGGAGGGGGAGGATCTCAAGCGCACCATAAAAAAGGAAGAGCAAGGTTTCGCCTTGCAAAACAATCAAATAAGGAAAGGTTAACATGGTAATGAATATAGTGGGAACGATTCACATGTACATTGCATAAGGCGAGCTGGCCATGCCACCCCATGCTCTTAAATATCATGAGAGGCACCCCTCACCTCCCCACTCGACCCCACGCCACCCCTCCTGTCCCCTCCCCTCCCCTTCAATATCACATTGCCCTAGGGGATATGGCTTCTCTCATAATAGGAAAATGTAAATCATCCATTAAATTTAGATTTTATAATTTTTAATACTTATATTATTATTAAATTACATGGAAAATTAATTATATATTAAATTTAATCTTTAAATTTTCTATAATTTTTTAATCTTTAAAAAAGTATAAAATCAAATCTACATAATTATTTTTAAAAACAAAAGTTGGCTATTATTTCGGCTTATAACAAATAAGTTATAGACTAATAACAAATAAGTTATAATTCCTTGATAATTATTATTATAATGACTCCGTGACTATAAACATTGTTATATAAACTTTAAAGACAGTAAACTAAACTTTTTAGTGGGTATTATCAATGTTATTATATTAACTTCAAGGACAGTGAACTCTTGAAACATGTTTTTCTCAATTCATGGATAATGAGTCACACTTGCTTTAAACATTTACTACAACAAAACTCATTATCATAGATGAGAATGTAATCAAAATCACTCCAAATACCGGGCTAGAAACGAGACTTTGATTTCGTTTCTTGAAAAAAAACAAGAAGTTAAAAAAATTTCAACAATGGTGACCTATAAGTCCACAATGTAATCACGACGTTGGGGACATGGACCTATTAATCACGAATGGTGACCTATTAGTCCACAATGTAATCAGGGCATTGGGGACATGGACCTATCAATCACGACATTGTGGATCGACTATTGCTCCACTATGTGCAGTGGACATATGACTAGGAAATTTTCTTGCCGTTCTTGTGAAAATCGCGTGGATGTCAGTTTAGAAACATTAGCAGCTGAAATCAACCATCTTAGTTTATAGAGGGGAAAAATTAACTCATTTTTTTCTTCTCTAAGGAACTATGGGTATCTATTATTTTATAACCTGGAAATTTTGCCGCAGTTTTCTTTTAAATCGATTGAATATGAGTTTAGAAACATTAGTAGCTGACATTTAGTTGAAGGAAAACGACCATTTTAGTTTACAGAGGGAAAAAGTTATTTTAGAAAAAGATGGCTATCAGTTAGTCTATGGTCTTTTCACTGGCTAACGCAACGGATCATTTTGATTTCACCTCCAAAGATACAGAGGAAAATAAAAAATTTATGCCTGGAAGTATTCGTTACATATAAAAAAATAAGTTAGAACTAAACGCGAATATGTTCAAGACAGTCATTAGGATGATACATGCACGTGGAGTCATTAGAGGTAGACTCTCAGCCAGCCACATCGAAAAGACTAGTTTACAGTGAAAAAAAATGCAGGGAGCAGAAGGTTGCTGTCATTGGTATTATTGTTTATTTATTTAGTTAGTTAAATCAATTTCCTTCTATTTAATTTAATTATAATTCTAATAATTGGGTTGAGAGACATAAATTTAATAATTGAGCTGAGATGCCTTATAATCTAGTGTTTTCAATTTAATAGGGTAGAAATGCTGTAATGTAATGTTTTATGGAACATTTTGATTTAATCAAATTAAATAAAAATAAAAATTAATTAAATTTAAAAAATAAAAATTAAATTAAATTTAAAAAAATATAAAATTAATAATTATATCTATAATTATAATTATAACTCATTATTAATTAAATCAATATACTTTATTTTAACTCCCGATCTATCAAGTTTAAGAGAGATCAAAGTTTTTAAGATGCAAATGTTTTTTAAAGTGAAAAGAGACTTGATCCTTCTAGTTCTCGGTAGACCCGGACTAAGATGAATCTAATATATATATATATATATATATTTGATTAATTTAAAAAATGCCATATATACATGAGTTATAATAAAAATGTCATAAAATCATGATTTACAGTTTTTTATACATGTAGTATTAATAAGTCATGGCATTAGCCTATGATACTGTAACAAATACTATTCACAAAGTGAGTCTATTTTCATAATAAAGTGGGGATGAATCTCCATAGTTAACAATATTGTTACATATTTTTTGAAATTGATTTATGTTTAAACAAAACTTTTAATTATATTTATAATTAGTAATAATAATAATAATTTAAAATAAAATTATATTTAATTAATTTTTACAACTGCTAAAAGGACATGTAACAAGATTCTTAACCATGAAGATGTACTCCACTTTTTTATGGAGTTTTTTCATTTGTAAATAGACTTGCTTATAATACCATGGGCTAATACAATGGCATATCAATACCACATGGCCAAAACAACTATAACTCAATTCATATGACATGTGTTCATATCACATTTTTAATCGATGAACTTAAATAAAGGAGCAAAAACAAATATTTACTTTGGAAATAAATGGAAGCCTTCAATTTGTCTATACTACTGAAAATATTGTATAATATTTAATAAAGGTTAAATCTCAACCATCATTCTAAGGCATAATTTATCTATTCTACATTTTGAATGTTTTTAGTATATTTTCCAGTCTAATTGTCCCAAAATCTTGTAGGTATTTCTTAGAATCACAAGTTTAAGTTGTAAATTCTCCACAATCCAAGTTCGCTAAATATTTCTAGGGTGTTCAATCCATATATGTAGTGAAAAACTCATTAAAAAAAGGAAAATAAAAATAATTAGTGAGTTAAAAATCCAAAACATAGCATTTTTAGACAAGAACATCCACCTAATAATTACTAGTAATTAAATTGAAATTATGGAATCTCAATTCCAAAATAGAAACACATATTCACATAATTAATCTAATGTTGTGAAGGTATATATATATATATATATATTTTATCACTGAACTTAAATTAGAAGATATTTCCGTATTTAATTTAATAATATAAGGTTATGATTTATTTACTCAATAATCTATATTATGGAAATAGATGTTTTGAATTAACAAGTTGACCATAAAAATTTACAAGAACTTATTCAGAACATTTCCTTCTCTAAAATGATATTAGTTAGCAGTTAGTTTGATAGTAACTTTTTGTGGACAATACCTTTCTAATAATTATAAAATAATAGGAATTATGTGGACAACATAATCAATTGGACTCAATTTTAGAAGGATGCATTGGGTTCCCATCTACAAAATGGCTAAGACATAGTGTTATTAGTTATGCTAGATGATTTCCCTTTTTGACTTGCTAGTATGGCTAGACATGGTTATAACCTAAATAAGTTTTGAATTGTATGAGAATCCTATTGTATTTTATACATGGCATAATTAAAGGCTTTGACAGGTTTTCCATGAAATTTCAAAAAATGTTGATAAGTGGATAACTAAATCATTGTTGATAAAACTTATGTTTTGAATTCGTTATAAAGTCTTTATTAATGTTGAATCGATAAATTTAAAGTACATAACAACCATCTCCCTTTACTATTATCAAGTACTAAAATACACAAAAACTTGTCCATCTTATCAGTATCAAAATGGAAATAGTTTTGTCTTGCAATTTCTTTCTTAAGGTCATCATCATTATAATCATTGTTTGTCAACTGTTTTCCTAAATTTTGATTATTCAATATTAATAATTCATTAATTTCATTAAATATTTTAAAACATCAAAATAGTGAATAATAACTCCACCTATAACCCTTAATTTTTGGCTTCTTGAGAATCCCAACATCTACCATGACTACCACATTCTCTACTTTGCTACAATTTGTATGTAAGTTGAAATTAGACTCAACATTACTCTCAATGCCCTTTATTTGATTATAGGATGAAAATTGAACTTTTACACATCCTTCTCTAATAGAGCATAAGGATTTCAAATTCCATCATGCATAGCACCTATATCATATTTTTGTGACCTTACTAAGAGCATATGGAGAATATCCAGAGTAAATACATCAGAAAATATTTTATCTTCATTGTGAAAACCAATTTCATATAGCTTTTTTTTAGCTTTTTATATAATATTTTTATGTCTTTTTTAAACCATTCTATTTTATATGGATTTGGACTTGGATGAGGCACAAAAATTTTAATTTAATATATGCATAACTTCATCGAAACTAAATTCTTCCAGATACCACCATTAATCACTAATATACAACACTTACCTCCATTTTTACACTTTATTCGAAAAATGATATTAAATTGATTAATCTATATGATGACCTCTTTCTAGAAATGAAATAAAATTATTTAAACATCAAATGTGATCACAATAATGACTTCTTGTCTATTGATGACTCAATTTCTCCATATTATTGGTTCTTCCCTATTTCTTTAAATTCAATTCTTATCGGCCACATAGCCTTCCCTTCACATGATTTTAAGGATTTTCCTTTTGATTTTTATCCCATACATTTACTTATTTATGACTCACCACAATTGGTAGCATCATATCTTCTCTCTTGATGCACAATACTGATAACTCGTTTTTCGTGATGTTTACCTCTTTCAATGAATATACCTACTTTTTCTTTATATTTTTCTCATTTTCTCACTTTTAAATTCCCATTCCAACGTAATAAGCCTCTACCACTAAAAATATACTCAAAACATCATTCCCACTTAATAGGCCTTTACAACTAAACAAAAACTCAAAAAATTAAACTCATCTTGTGACTTAGACTATTGACATACTTGGCAATGGATTCCAAAAAATTTCCATTACATATAAACCTTATAGAAAATCTATGAGATTATTAGTATACTTTAAAGGGATTTTTTCTTTTTCTCAATTTTGACATCACTCTATCCCCAATTTTAATGTTGCCTTTACCATAACTTTCTCTACATAATTGCAACTTATTCCACTACATATATGTATGACTCTTTAATTTTGTGTAGGAGAAATATTCCTCATATTTTTTTTGATATACTCAAATTCAAAAAACTTTTTCCATTTTTTCTCTGATCAATTCTATTTAAATATCAAGATTTAAACATCTAGAATATAGAAGAGTTTCAAGTATAGGTTTACCTCCAATTCCTACGATGTCTATGATCATTTTTCCCTAAATTATTTTTTGTTCTTCTCATTTTTCTCTAACATTATCTCTTTCTTCTTCATCATCGCCATCGTCAAGAAACACACGCTCAATATCTCTTATGCATATTTTCTCAATGGAATTCATCATTGTGATCATTGTCCTTTTTGTTGTGCATGTTCATAAATATTTACTTCCTATCTCTCAATGAGTTTTCTACAACCTCCTCTTCTTTATGCCAAGACGTTAATTATGTTTTTAGATATTCTCATAAGAACTATCCACATATCCAACATTCCGAATTATTTAATATAAGAAGTGTGATAAATATAAAAATGTGATAAACCATAATATCAACTTACTTTCTACCATTTAATGTAATAAGGTTTTCTATAGAATTATATTGTAGAAATATCGAGCAACCGAGCAACAATTTAATGCACAATCCAATAATAAGTATCCAGAATAGAATTACACACTTTACAATACCATACATTTTGTGGAAATATCCACATAGGTATGTGACATATTTTTTATAGATTTCTATCTCAATTTCAAAACATTATTTCAGTTTTTCTTTCAGCCCTCAAAGTCATAATTTTTTTATGACATTCCAACCAAATCATTTATCTTCTTTTCAAACATTCATTCTCTATGTTATTATATGCTCGGACTTACACTCATTATTGATATGGATATAATATACTTGATATAAATGCATCATAATATATATGATAGTAGGTATTTTTCAAGAGGGGATGTGACATTCTCATTCATTAACATGTCAAAAATAATTCATTTTTGTTATGTACCTACTCAAACTTATATTATATATATGTTTATAAACTCAAATTTACACTCAATGTTGATATGGACATGTATATAATCTACTTGAAATAAATGGACACCAATATTCATCAAAGAAAGGTTTTTTTAAAGAGGGGATGTGAAATTCTCAGTCATTCACATATTAAAAATAATTCATTTATGGCATGTACCTAGAAATACTTGGTTTTCTTGTTGAAGTTTATCCTTCGTAAAATTTAGTCTAGTTTGTCTCCACAAAGAAGTGAAAATGATAGGAGATGTTGTTTCTTTTAGTCTTTGTTGTCGTCATTCCTATCACTCTACTTCACCATGGCTCTACAATACCTTTCTCGATGGGTTCTATATTCCAATATAACTTATCCTTCACACATGATTCCTTCATCGAATAACATGATTCTATATTGCCTTTGTTACTCATTAACATTGACTTGATATTTATTGAATGAATATTTTTCAGGTTTCCTGTCTATCCCCTTAACCTAATTCATATTCTCGTTTTGAATTAGTCAAGAGCACAATAAACCTATAAAAAAACTCAGAATTTAAATTAAAAAATGAATATTAAAAAATGGAAAATATTCCATTTATTTATATAGGAACACTTTTCTAAGTTATGGATTCTCTCACATCATCTTTCATGTGATAAGTCTTTCTGATTCATTGAAATCAAATTGTTTGATGTGCTTATAAATGGATATCTTTTAAAAAATCAATTTCCTTCAAGATGGAATCTCTTATCTTGTCCCCTTCTCTAACTAACCTTTGTTTGATGGAGACCTACGTTATTGATGGATTAACTTTGAAAGAAATGCAATTACAAATAAATAAATCTAGCAAGAAAGATGTTTCCATCAATTTATGTGAAAGACGTACCATGCAAGTGAATATGGATCACTTCATGCTTTCAACTATATGCTTCTTCAAACTATTTATCAAGGTGAATGGATTATACTTATTGGAAGGAGAAATATGGGTTTCATAGATATTTTCAACTCATTAAGCACGTTTCTACCAATTCTACTAAAAATTTTATGAGTTATATATGCTTCATGGGAGATCATGGCATGCCTTTCTTGTAATATCCTTCATATATGATAAATTATAATTCTTACTTTTTGATACAATTGTGAGATTACACAAACCCTGATGGGGCCCAACCCTCCTAAAACCTGCGCTCAATTAATAATTCGAATGTTGATTATATCATAAGATAAGATCCAGATTTTATTGATTTCGTAATAGTTTTGTTTTAATTACAACTCGTCCTTGTGAAAGGGAATGAAATGGACATCTGTCCCATCCTCGAGAACTGTTCTCCCATGCTATCACTAAACCTAACACTGTTTAGCTGGTATTATTTTCATTGTTGTTTGGTTCAGCTCTGTCCGCCCTTGTGACTATTTTCCACAACCCTCCACTATGGCTCTATACTACTCTGTGGTCTCCGTCGATATGCTAGTTATGTTAGCTCTTCTCGCTCTGTCTCTGTGGGCAACGGTTTTTCCTGGTTCTTCGTGGTCTTCAACAGGGCTTCTGCAACATGGCGGTTTATGGGTCTTGTTTCTTATTTATACCTTTTTGTATGAATTTCATTCCGGCATTTACTTAACCTTCACTCTCAAAATGATTTTTTGTTTAACTGACTGTTGTCTACACTTTCAGGTCAAAGTCGTCAAGGGGTTCAGTGTCTGCCTCCGTTTATCGGCTTCATGATGGTAATTTGTCCATCCCTATTTTAATTTCTAGGCTTTCTTTCTGAGTTACTAAAGGTTGTTTCTCCTTGTGAGAAGATCCCTTGTCAACTGGCGATCGAAACTCCTCCTCCATTCAACGTTTCTCTTTTGGGTAAGCTAAGTTCTGCAAACCCTCTCTGTTTCTTTTCTTCTGATTGAGATACTCTATTTAATTCATGCCAAGACTTAACTCTCAAATTTTTTTTCTCCTTGCAGTTGGTTACAGTTCTCCAACCGTGGTTCTTCACCTTCTCAGTTATTGACCCAAAATGGGTAGGGTCTTTCCCTTTATTCGCATCTGGTGGTTTTGGAATTTGTTTCGTTAGTGGGTCTTGGCTCCCATGCTTCGTTGTACTACTGTGAACTTCACCATTTTCAGTATATTATATATGTCTCCTTCTTGGCAAATAGACTAGGGTCTACATGCAGTTACACGATTAACTTTCACTTCAGTTCTGTTGCTTTTTTTTTGTTGGTTCTCTATCTAGACATTCATAGTTAATAGAATGCTGTCTGTGTAGGGTTTTGAACCCAGTCCCTAAATTTTATATGTAATATATTTTTTATAGTCTTTTGAGACTCGTAAATAGAACATGATTGATTTTATAAACATTGAGAATTTAAAATATGTTGTTGTAAAAAATGGTGAATACCTATGAAGGTTTGTGTGCCTGCTGGTGTGTGAATGTCGGTGTATTTCCTAATTTGTAGAACTCTCCTGTTACATGACTACGCTATTCTGTAATTTTTCAAATTTTGTAATAAGAGAGTTCCAATCAGACTCCATAATAGGTTTCCCAAGCTTCTGTTTACTACCTATGTCTGCCCATTAGTCTGTGGGCAATAAGAAGAGCTGAAGTTCAACCATGTGTCCAAATTCTTCCACAGGGTACGCTAGAAATTTCCTGTGAATTTCACGTCCTTGTCGGAAACGATTGAATTAGGCAACCCGTGCAGTTTGACAATCTCCGTGAAAAAAAAGTGTGCTACATGAGTAGCATCACTAGTTTTTTTACAAGGAATGAAATGTGCCATTTTTGAAAATCGGTCCACTACCACCATCACAGAATCGTAACCCCGTTGCGTTCTGGGTAGACCTAAGACAAAGCCCAATCTGACTGAATCCCATGGTCTACTCGGAATAGGTAGTGGTGTGTAGAGTCCCGCATTCTGACTTTGTCCTTTCGCTAATTAACACAAATGACATCTGGTTACAATCCACTGCACCTCCCTTCACATAATTAGCCAGTAATAAAAATGATTGATCTGATCCAGGGTCTTGTCAATGCCAAAATGTCCGGCAAGACCTCCATTATTCTTTTCCCGAATGATGTTCTCCCTCATTGAACAGTTGGGAATACATAAATGTCCTCTTTTAAACAATAGTTTCTCTTGTAAGTTATAGTCCAGCCATGGACTATTATTTCTTAACAAAGGATTCTGGCAGGCTTCATAGGCCTCCTTGAAATATGCATCTAGTTGATACAATTCTTTCAGATGTCCAAATCCCAGTACTTGTATCGTACTCTCCTATAAGAGCAAAGCTCTTCTGCTCAGCACATCTGCTACCTTGTTGGCTTGTCCACTAATATGCTTCAATACAAAGGTGAAACTTTGCAAGTACTCAACCCACTCTGCATGCTTGTGGTTTAGTTTGTGCTGCTGCATAATACAATGTAATGCAGAATTATTAGAAAATAAAAAAAACTCATTACCTAATAAATAGTATCTCCAATGCTTCAATGCTTGGACTACAACATAAAATTATTTATCATAGGATGAGTACTTTTTCCTGCTTTCATTCAATTTTTCACTGAAATAAGCAACCGGTTTGTCTTCCTGGCTTAGTACTACCCCAATGCCTGTACCACTAGCATCACAACGAACTTGGAATAGTTTGTTAAAATCAAGCAACCTAAAAATCAGTCTTTCAGTGATCTTATTTTTCAAAATCTGAAAACTTCTCTCTGTCGCTTCAGTCCAACAGAAAGGTTGTTTTGCCTTTTTGATGGTGTCTAACATAGGTGTGTAGATCTCACTAAAAATTCTTATGAATTTACGATAAAAACTTTCCAATCCATGAAAACTACAAACCTGAAATAGGTTCTTTAGAGATGGCCAGCTAAAAATAGCTGCAACGTTTTCTGGGTCCATCTTCAATTCATTCTCTGTAATCACAAATCTCAAATAAACTAACTCATTCTGAAAAAAAAGAACATTTCTTCAAATTTATCAGTGGCTTGTTCTGCTGCAATTTTTCCGAGACACTCCGAACATGTCAGAAATGCTCTTCTCCAGTCCTACTGAAAATTAAAATATCATCCAGATATATAATTACAAACTTCTCGATGAACTCCTTCAGCATTTCATTCATCAGACGCATAAAAGTACTAGGGGCATTGCTTAATCCGAATGGCATCACCAACCACTCATACAGTCCTTCATTTATTTTGAAATCTGTTTTTCATTCATCCCCCTCTCGAATTCAAATCTGGTGGTACCTGCTCTTCAGATCGATCTTTGAGAAATACGTTGTTCCACTTAAGCAGTCCATCATGTCATCCATTCATGGTAATGGGAATTTGTATCTAATAGTAATTTTATTAATGGCTCTTGAATCTATACACATTCGCCACTCTCTGCCTTTCTTAGGAGCTTAAACTGTTGAATTGCACAGGGGCTCAAACTTTCCCTTATCAACCCTTTATCCCACAATTCCTGTACTTGCTTCCTGATTTCCTCATTATCCTTAAGACTCATTCAGTATGCTGCCTTGTTTGGTAGACTAGCTCCAGGTATAAAGTCTATATGATGACTGATGCTTCTTTTGGGAGGTAATTCATCTGGTAAATCATCTACTATAATGTCACTGAATTATTGCAACATGTCTTGGATTTCTTCAAGTCAATCTATAATATTTGTGTGTAACAACACTGTGTTTGTCCTCCTTACAACAACATATTTGATTTCGTTGTCCTCGATCTTCTTTAAAATTTCCTTTCCTCCTACCAGCAATATTTTGACTCCGCTGGTTTCTGCTGTCTCTTCCTCCTTAATAGGTACAAGCGTATACTTAATCCCATCCTTAACAAACTTGTAACAGTTTTTCTTTCCATTCTGCACTATTTTTCTGTCATACTTCCATGGTCTCCCTAACAATATGTGACACACGTCCATAGGCATAATATCACAAACAAATTTATCCTTGTATCTGCCAATATGGAACTCAACTTCACATTGCTCATCAACTAACAGTTGATGTCCCTTCTATAACCACAACACCTTGTAAGGATTGGGGTGTTTCAATCTCCTCAACCCCAATTTCTCCACCATCTCTGTGGCCACTAGATTATCTATGCTTCCACTGTCGATAATTAGTTTACAACATTTTCCATGTGACTTGCATACTGTCCGGAATAATGATTTTCATTGAGTTGGATGAGCTATCTCTTTTGTTGGTTTCAACAATACCTTATTCAAAACTAAGGCTTCCCCTGTTTCTGGCACATTCTCTACCTCTTGGGGTGGTGCCTCTACTTCTTCCATCTGAGCGACATATGTTCCTCTTCCTCCTGTCTGTTCACCCTCAGGACATTCAAAAGATTTGTGCCCCCACTTGTGGCACTGGTAACACTGGATGGCAGTTCCTCTACCTCTACCATTACCTCTTCCAGGATAGTATGGCCTTCCTCCCCTAGTATTATTTTCCTTTTCCTCTATTCCTGGAGTTTTTGAACTTCTTCCTTCATCACTGGGATTGGCAGCTCTACCTTTGCCATAGGCTTGTCCTTCCCCTCTGCTAGATCCTCCTCTTCTCCTGGAATTATGTTTCCTGTTTATTTTCTCCTCTACCTTTAAGGCACTCTGATAAGCCTCATCTATGGTTCTAGGTGAAAGAATACTTATCTCATCTAATATTTCCCACCTTAATCCATTCACAAACCTCGCTATCTTTTCAGGGGTGTCATCTATGTAACCAGCTCTCAGGTTTACCCGATAGAATTCTTTAGTGTATTCTTTTATAGTCATCCCCTTTTGTTTTAAATTCTGTACCTACCTGTACATAGCAATCTGGTAGTCTTTGGGTAAGAATTTACCCTTCAATTTAGCCTCAATCCTGGTCCATTTTTTTATAGGTTGCTTGTTCAACCTCTTCCTCTCTGCTTGGAAACTATCCCACCATAAGGATGCTTGTCCTTTCAACCTGGTGGTAGCGAATTTAATTCTTTTCTCTTCGCTGATCTCCTCATAGTCAAAATACTTATTTATCTCACTGAGCTAATCTAGCAGTACCTCTAGTGATAAAATTCCATCATAAGTCGAAAGCTCATGCTCTGGCTTACTATTTTATAGTAAAAATGATCTCAACATTCTGAGCTCAGGTCCTTCTCCATCTGATCCATCTGTTGTCTCTGCAGCTTCCTCATTAATATCATCTCCTCCCTCAGGATCTCTTCTTCTTCCTGCTACTACTGCCGCCAAACGGGCGTTCAATATTTGAATCTCTTCTCGCAATCCTTCGTCTACTACTCTTCGAATAGCTCTCCCTCGACCTCGCTGACCATCTTCCATTTATTCTAACACACAATCGTCTCTGATACCAAAAGTTCATGGGGCGCAACCCTCCTTAAAACCTGCGCTCAGTCAATAATTCGACTATTGATTATATCATAAGATAAGATCCAGATTTTATCGATTTCATAATATTTGCGTTTTAATTACAACTCGTCCTTGTGAAATGGAATGAAATGGACATCTGTCGCGTCCTCGAGAACTATTCTCTCGCGCTATCACTAACCCTAACACTGTTCAGCTGGTATTCTTTTCATTGTTGTTCGGTGTCTGCGAGGGCTTCTCTGTGAGGTAATGGTTTAGCTTTGTCTGCCCTTGTAGCTATTTTCCACATCCCTCCACTGTGTCTCTATACTACTCTGTGGTCTTCGTCGATATGGCAGTTCTGTTAGCTCTTCTCGCTCTGTCTCTGTGGGCAAGGGTTTTTCCTCGTTCTTCGTGGTCTTCAACAGGGCTTCTGCAACATGGTGATTTATGGGTGTTGTTTCTTATTTTTACCTTTTTGTATGAATTTCATTTCGGCATTTACTTAACCTTTACTCTCAAAATGACTTTTTGTTTAACTGAATGTTGTCTACACTTTCAGGTCAAAGTCATCAAGGGTTTTAGTGTCCGCCTCTATTCATCGGCTTCACGATGTTAAGTTGTCCATCCTTGTTTTAATTTCTCAGCTTTCTTTCTGAACTACTAAAGGTCGTTTCTCCTTGTGAGAAGATCCCTTGTCGGCTGGCGACCGAAACTCCTCCTCCATTCAACGTTTCTCTTTTGGGTAAGCTGATTTATGCAAACCCTCTCTGTTTCTTTTCTTCTGATTGAGATACTTTGTTTAATTCATGCCAGGACTTAACTCTCAACTTTTTTTTCTCCTTGCAAGTGGTTACAGTTCTCCAAGTGTGGTTCTTCCCCTTCTCAGTTATTGACCCCAAATGGGTAGGTTCTTTCCCTTTATTCGCCTCTGATGGTTTTGGAATTTGTTTCGTTAGTGGGTCTTGGCTCCCATGCCTCGTTGTACTTCTGTGAAATTCACCATTTTCGGTCTACTATATATGTCTCCTTCTTGGCAAATAGACTAGGGTCTACATGCAGTTACACGATTAATTTCCACTTCGGTTCTGTTGCTTTTTTTTTCCGTTGGTTCGCTATCTAGACATTCAAAGTTAATAGAATGTTGTCTCTGTAGGGTTTCGAATCCGATCCCTAAATTTGATATGTAATATATGTTTTATAGTCTTTTGAGACTCGTAAACAGAACAAGATTGATTTTATAAAAATTGAGAATTAAAAACCTGTTGTTGTAAAAAATGGTGAATACCTGTGAAGGTTTGTGCACTTGCTGGTTTGTGAATGTCGGTGTATTTCATAATTTGTAGAACTCTCCTGTTAGATGAATACCTCAATTTGTCAAATTATGTAATTGCTCTAATGCCTGTATAAACAAATTAATTCTGCCAGCTTTTTCTATATTCGTGCATGTGTTCAGTTTACAATGTAAGATGTCATGAACAAAAAACAGAGAAAAAAAAAACAAAAATAGTATTTGACCGCAGATAATTCTCAAACGGTTTTTTTTTAGGAAAAAATCTCCTGAATGTTTTTTTTTTATTTCTTCCTCTTTTCTGCTATGATGGAAGATCAACCCTCTAAACATATTATCGTGTTCTTTTTATAATACTTGTTGAACAGTTTTTTTTTTTTCTTGAAACTCTTAACAGTTTCAAGTAGTTACATTTGGTAACTGTCCATTTCCGTTCACCAGAATTTTGACTTAAGTAAAAACAGTAACTAAAAAAGAGTTAAAGTGAAAAAAACATAATCTTTGTTCTTAAGTCCTATATGCTATAAATTTAAAGAAAAATAATTAAAACCAACTCAGGTACAATGACCATAAACCTGTGAGACAAAATACTGTTATTTTTGTTCACCCTGAACTAGATGCTCCTGCATCAAACCCTAATGGCCTAGATTATTCATCAAAAACCTTGAAGTATTATTGATAACAATATGATCTATTATATCATGAGAATTAGCAATCTCATATTATAGAGGTAGTGTTGGAGATATTAAAGAGATGGAAGCAATGGGATTTGATCCATATTTATTAGCATATAATATTATTATCAATAGCATTTGAGAGGATGATCTATACAACTGAATATTATGAGTAGCTAGCTCTAAGTTGAAACATAAACTACACAAATCATGCATTGATTTAATCTTAGGATCTTCCAACAACATCAATATATTTATATCTACCATTATTTATAAAGGAAATTAGCTCAACTATAGTGTTGCAGAACACCAATATATCCTTCCATGAATTGGAATTAAAAATTTGGAGTGTTTTTCTTTCTTATATTCTAGAGTCTTTTTTGTTGTCATAACAACATTTTAAAAGGCGGGTTATGCTATATGTAATAACTGTGAATACAGTATATTTTCTTCTTCATAAGTGAATTCACATGAACATTTCATCTATTAAATGTGGATTTACATTCTAATCCATAAATTATTTTCTTCTTAAACTAATTTCGTTATTATCATGGTAGGATTGTGAAGGAAAATGTGGAGAATAACAATTTGATGTGACAACAAATTAGCTTGTTTTAAAAATCAAAGGTCATGTGAGTTTAATTTGTGGTTTTTATTTGAAAATAGAAAAAAGAAAAGAAAATTTAAATGAATGTGTAACATAATGATATTGGGGGTTGAGATAGATTTGGATGTGGCCACCAAAGTGGAGGTTTGATGACTTCTGTGTGCCAAAAAATTGGTGGTGTAAAGCATCCCAATTCAATCCTTGAATGTTTACATGGAAGAAAAATTTATACAAAATTTATCGAGATAAATTTATCATTTCAAAGAGGAAAACTATTTTTTTCTATAAAAAAATGAACATGAATCACATTTCCCATGTGTGCGAGCAACACATTCTTTACTTTTTTTTTTCAGTATAGCATATTGATCTCTTCTAAATCAATTTTTTTTGGTATATGGTTTATTTTTACTACACATAAACAATTATCTAATATGATTTAATAATTCCCCTCAAATATCATGCCATTCATATGTTTGAAAAAATTGGGTAGATGTGAAGGCATGATAATGAAAAGTAGAGAAGAACGAAAGGAATCTCTTCAAAATATTGATCCATTGAGATATAAACTTAGGATTGGAATGATAAATTAGGTCATTCTTTTTTTTTTCAGCTATGTGAGGATATGATGAGGTTCAATTAGTAGTCCTATGGCATGGCACATGCATTCCTAGGATATTAAATAATATACCTAATTTCATTTCTACCTCTGAACATCTTATTGTATTTAATACCCAATCCTAGAACATATTTCCAAATAAAATATTCCTTTATTTTCTCCAAACATTGTAAGTATCATTATTTTCATGAAATTTTTAATATCACTTAATATTCTTCTCTAAGCATGTTGTTCCTAATATTGGACATATGTATCTTACATCTACTTTAGAAAATATTTTTTTATCTTAAGTTACATAATATTTGAGTAAAAATGATCAAACATGTCCCTTACAAATGATAAAACCATTTTATCATTAAATTCCTTAATATTAACTATTTTTATTTTCAATTATTGTTCAAAGACTTCGTTCATTGAAAACTTCTATAAAGTGTATGGACTAGATAAGTATAGCCTTAATCCTTCATGAAATGATCCAACAAAAAAAAAATCACAAAGAAAAATATCCTTGAATTGCTAATTCAATTCTTATCACCTCTTAATTCTAACCTCTTGATGTTTTAAATTAGGAAAAGAAAAATAACTTATCAAATACCGATATAACTTTAGAAGGATAAGATAGATACTTTTGACATAATGTCATAAATGTTTGCCAAATATAACATAGTTTAACATATAAAGGATTTCAAACTCTAAATGTTTTCATTAAAAATTTAATAGTTCCATCTCCAAACACTGTTCAATTACCGACTTTAAATTCAATGTACACTAAATAAAAAACTCCTCCAATCAGATTAACAAAATCATATTCCACCTTTTTGCAAAAGCAATTAAATACTCAAATTACCAAAATGATATTTTGTCTTCTTAAGAAAACAATCAAATACTCAACGTTGGAGTTAGATGACTTTTCTCTACTCTAATTTGGGGTTGCTCACTTCCACTTTGTTTTAACATTGAATTTTGATTAGATTAAACTTCCTTACTCAACCCTTTACTCATTCATTATATATTACTAATTAAATTTTAAAAATCTATTTATCCCATAAATACAATCTCATATATTTAATTAACTTTTAAGTATTAAAAAAAAATGATGGAATATTGAATTGCAATCGAATCCCTCCTAATAAAAATGAAGCTATACATTTAAAAAAACACAAAAAAAACTGTAATGTTGTAAATCTTTTTTAAACCAAATAAATAATATATATGAAGTGTTATCGTTAATGAAAACTTTAGACAGTTTCCTAATTTCTGTAACACAATAGGACATCAAGGTGTCATACGAAGATCCGTTAAAACCTTGACATCAAAATCCTTGAGAGAAATATCTCCTTTAATAAAATAATGCTTTGTAATTTTGGAATTCGACATCATATAATTTAAGGAATTGAGCACTACATTTTTATAATATGATCACATTGATTAGCCGTTTCAAACATGCTCTTTCATTATGGAATGTTACATAAGAATGTGTGCCTCGACCTGAGGTGTTGCATTTGGTAGAGGTCTAGTATTCTCTCATCGACCCTGATCACCATAGATGAACCTTTTGAGCATGTGTGATTGCCTCCAGCTAATGCAGTGAAACCAAAAAATATATGACATATGAAACAATTTATGTTTGTGCCGGACCGAGTCTAGTATGACACTCATGAACTCAAGAATATCATACTCCACTCTCCATGAAATCTTTAATATTACAATAATAAATTGTGTTGGGCAATTATTGGGTCTTTGAACGTTATCATTAATAATTTTCGTTTGACCATTATTACCGTCATTGAACATTCCTATTTCAAGTCCTTTAGTTAATCTACACTCATTTTTTCTCTCTCATCATCAATTGGCTCAACGACATGTCCTGCACAGTTTTTGCCTATTTTGTTTTGACTCATTCTGTCCCTAAGCACGCTGAAAGATCTGACAATAGCTATTTTATTTGAAAAATCACACGAAGGAAACACTAAGCTGACTTAGCTATTCAAATTCATTTTTTTCTAAGAAAACCAATAGTAGAGTTTGTGTTCATCACTTTCAACAATAATCTTACATATTATACATCTTACATATATATGTACTACTTATATATCGCGCAGTTATCGTGAACACAAAGTTCAAATAATTTTGCAAAATGAACAAATAACCAAAATCTATTATCGTGGACACAAAGTTAAAATAATTTCGCAAAATGAGCAAATACTCAAAATCTATAGAAAGCTAAAGTTGGTGGAGAGCAATAATGTCATACGGAGTCTATGCTAGAATCTATTGTGAAGAGTTATAGGAACTGTCATCGAGATTCCATTATAATTTATAGCAACACTTGGCCTATAAAAAAAAAGGGTGTTAGCAGTTTATAATTTTAATAGTATTTTTATTGTGAGTATTGATTTGATTATTAAATTGAAATACAACTAAATACTATATTAAAATATAAATAAGATTTATAGATTTCATGTCTCTCTGTTAAAAGAAAAATTACCCATACAAAAAAACTATAAATTTGACACATCAAAAATTTCAGTACAAAACTATAAATTTGACACATCAAAAATCTCAGTACAGACTTGTATGTGATAATTTGTGGATTGGTTTTTTCTTAAGCGAAATCTTACATTGTAAATATAAAATAAACAAATTTTTCATTTGTAATGTATTTTAAGGAGTGAGTTGACTTGGATTAAACTTGTTTAGTCTTGGAAGAAACTTAAAACAAGAAGAATCTACAAACCAAATATATTTAGCATGAAAATTAAATTAAAAGAATATAATAATGAGAGAAAAAAACAACAAAGAAATTTTATATTATGGTGACAAGTTATTAAATGCCATGTTGTTTATTTTCCTTTTATAAAGAATGGACAAATATAAAAGCAATTATTTTAAATCATTAAATGATATGTCTTTTTGTTTCCTTTTATAAATAATGGACAAATATAGAAGGAATTATGCCTTTAAAATAAGGAATATAATTGGAAAACACCTTTTCTTTTAAAATACAATAATACAATCTTATGATTTGTTTACATATTTCATACACAAATGAAAATGATAATTATACAAATGACATAACTAGGAGCTTTTTTTAAATATTCCATATACACTGGCATTGACTAGGGTTTAATCCCCACCTTTTTGCTATACTAAACAAATGCATTTCCATTCACTACCCTAGTTAAAGAATATGCCACATTATGCTAAGCCCTAGCATTAAGTTTTTTTACCACTTTAAATTCGATATAGATTATGGGTATTATTAAATAACACTATCATTAGAGATGAACAATGGTGTTATGTGTAGTTCCTTAGTATATGGGGAAAAGAAAAAAGGTAACTCCATCGTTGTATTAGTTAACTAGGTTAAAATTGGAGTTGTATAGTCAAAAACGGGATTAGGATGAATAATAGAATTGAATAAGGATAGGATGAGTAATACATAAGTGAAAAATAAAGAAATAACTCACACATGCAACTTTTAAATTGATCAATGTAGATAGAATCCAAAAAATGGGACTAAAAATGAGTATGAAAGGTTTGCTACAATAAAGGCATAAGTAGATAAGGTTATCCCTAAAAAAGGAAAGGAATTTTGCATTGCATGGAAGGAGGATAAGTGTAATATCTCAAAGATGGATTTCTCAGCAAATCATGCATGAAAAACGCATTTTTCAGGAATATGTGCTTCAGGTATCATAAAAAATGTTTAACAATTCTCAGAAACCCACTCCAAATACTGCAGAAACCTTTACTCAGCTTTTATGGTCAAAAAGTTGGGGAAAAGTGAGGATTTTTGCCCTAAAATGAGTGTATAAGAAAATATGCGTAAAATTAAGGGTCAAGGTTCTGGAATATGTTAGATTAGGTCAAGAGGGATATGCATGTCCAATTTTAGAAAAAAAAAAAAAAAAAAAAAACGCGTTTTACTAAGTTAAACAGTTCCTCATTCCCAACTAGTCAAGAAAAACCTTGATTTCCCATGACTTTGCTAAACTGAAATTTCTGAATATTATGAGAGCGTAATTCCCATTAGTGTTGCTACAAAAAATGATGTAATATGACTGATATATAGCTTATATTGATCAAATAGCATATAAATAGAGGTTTAACCTCTGTTACGCAAAGAAAAGGACACCCGGCAAGGGTTTCCGGAAATTTACATGTACCAAAAGTAGGTCTGCAGAAAATAACGCAGTCTACTACAACTCTGCATTAAAAATGAATGAATATGATAATATCAGCTCAGATAAAGGAGGGTAGCAAAGCTCTAACCCTTATAATAAAAAACACATCAATCCTCCAAGGGATTGGCTGAAATACACAAAATAGCCAAAATGCTGGAGTTGTTGGGCAGCTGCTGCAACTCAAATCTAGAACTCAATAGAGAAGGCTGAAGATGATGAAAAAACTGAAGTAGACCTCCTCCAATGGATCTCCAAAGTGGAAGGCAGATCCTTACACTTGAGATCCCACCCTCCAATCAATCTGCAAAACCCCACAGCAAATGCATTATGAAAATAACGCAGCTATTAGAGAAAAATGCACAGTAGGGGAAAGAATATGTGTTGGCCTGATGTGAAGATCTACAAATAAGCTCTCAAGCTTCCAAACTGATCCTCCAAAGGCAAGAAAGACTCCCCCTCTGAAAAACAAGCAATGGAAGAGGTGTTGTGGAGTCTCCACGGCAACACCCTACAACACAGTATTATGTTGTTGCACCAATAACGTTGTCCTGGAGGATGATACTTGAGCCAAGATAATGATGGTTCAACCTCACCCGAGCAGGCACTCGAAGTCCCCCGGGGCTGAGGGTGAGATCTCCGAATGGAGACACTCGGTGCACTAAACAGTGCTGCAGACTAGTTAAACAACTAGCATGCTCAAGAAGTCGAAATGACCAACTAAATATCATAAACATATGCATGAATCCAATAGCTCTCCTCCCCTCCATTTACATAGAAATTGGAGACTCCTCATGGGCCCTTCCTGTAGAAGCTTCCCTCCTATGTAGTGATTTCCAACTCATACCCTGCGTTGGTTGACTTGGTCAAACCTCTTTGCAAATATCTCCTTTCACACATGAGGGTGTGAAATCTGGTTCCATGGCTGATCCCTTTTCATACTAGAGGGATTTTATTTATGTTTTTATTATCTTTGGGCCTCCTTACCGAATTATTCATCTCCTAAATGAGTTTAGACAAGATTTAATGTTCCAATTTATTGAAGAAAAATTTGGAACATTACAATAAGGATATGAAATTTCTCTCTAATTTCCATTTAATAGCCATGTCACTCTGTAGTCATTTCCATGTCACTTCCACATGTCACCATACATGGTAGAACCTATTAAAAAAATAAATTGTTATAAAACATTGGTCCTAACAAAGGGTAGGAAATGTTCATGTACTCCAAGACCCCCCATGAACCAAATATGGGAATTATATAATAAATTATTCCTATCAATTTTCATCCATGTTAGGTGCTAATGTATAGAAGACTATGCAAACAGACTATGGAAAGAGGTGAGGTAAAGAGGTAAAACCTAGTTGGAATAAACCCCCACCCAAAATAAAATCTAATGCAAATAAAATCAATTATTATGCATCCATGAACTTCAATCACAATATATAGCGCAAATATATGAACTTGTTCTTGTGAAGGTTCTGGAGAATATGTTTGCATCCCACTTTACAGAAAGGAAATATTGTAGTTCAAATACCCCATCATGGATTCATCCTTATATGAAGCATATGTGTACATACATGTGTTTATTTCTTTGATTTTGTGCTAGATATTAAGAATTCAATGTAATTTGATTATCACACTAGATATAAGAGTTTGAAGATGAAATCACATACCCAAATCTATGAGAATGTATTGTAGCCAAATGACTTGTGTAGAAGTATTCAATGTTCCTTTATACTTGGTCTTTGCATATGACTAAGCAATGTATAATTTATGTTTACTAAACTAACATATAGGATCAAATCCAAGGTTGAGGAAATAACTTGAGGTGGACCTGTGATCAATTTTATTTCTAGCCCAAACTGAATCTATTTAATTAACAAGGTCTAAAGAGGACCATATAGCATAATGTAAACCAAAAATAGTGGTTCCCTTGATATATTTTATTATTTTCTTAGCTTCTTTTTAATGAAATTCATGTGGCTCATTTATGTACTTGGAAGCTAATATAGCTACATGGGATACGTTGGAACAAGAGTGAGTAAGGTAGAGAAGAATTCGAACCAACTTTCAATACCTAGTAGAGTCAAGTAAAGGTGTGACTTTGTCATCTTCTAACTTGAAATTTTATAGGAAAGGTGATTCAAATGCCTTACAAATTGTTATATGAAACCTATCAAATAGATATTTGGAATACATGGACAAATTCATTTTGATTTAGAAATTAGCTTAGTTAATTTCAAGAGAAAGGAAATGATGTAATAGTTCCATATATATCATAACAAGCCTTTCATGCAAAGTAGAATTAACTACAACAATTAATCACACTAAACTCCCTATAATTATAAATTCATATAAATATATAACTATCAATAATATATGATCAATATGCCTCAATATATAAACATTAGGATCTGACTTTCAATGTAAGAAACATTGAGAGACAAAATAAGAATATATTTGTGCATATTAAGAACAAGGTTCCTTCATAAGTCTATACAATGATTTCCTCAATTTTCTTACTAATAATGGATGTTTAACACACACACACACACACACACACACACACACACACACACATAGATATATATATATAGATATATATATATATATATATATATATATATATATATATCTATATATATATATAGATATATATATATAATTAGTCACATCCATATGGTGCACGTATCGCTTTCTAATTGTTGCAATAACTAAACTTATTGAATGGAGTCCACTTTAGTCCCTACTGAAAAAGTCTCTTCATTGTAAATTCCATATAACTATGAGAAGTACTTATATTATAATTTATAATTACTTTGTGCTAATTCCATATGCAACCCTCTTTAAAAAAAAATCCACTTGCATTTCATGTTGGGTGAAAGAGGAACCAATTCCCATGTGTTGTTATCAATGAGATAATTGCATTCTTCTTTCATCACTTCCTCATAATAGGGTTTTAATTTATCCTTTTTATATGGTTTATATTTTGATCCAACCACCATATCAATGAATGGGAAGTGAAATATTATGGGTAGTAAGGTATTATGGGTTCTCAATAAATAGAGATGTAATTCTTCCTGGATCAACATGATCACCAACTAGATCACAATTGTCCAAAGAGTATATTGTACCCATTGTGGCCTACGATATGGATCTATAATATCATGATTTTGATATTATAAATAAAATCATGAAATGTGATATGAAAAAATATTTATAATATTGGAATGTGGAAATGGAGGAGAAGATGTAACAGAATCCTATGGAAGTGCGTGAAGGGGGAAATTATTTGAAATTCTCACTACTCTAAATGAAAAAAAGTGTCTACAGAAGAATATAATAATCTATATAACTTGAATCCATTTGTATATCCAAAAAATGTACACTCCCTAATTATATGTTCCATATCCATCCTCATATCAAAAGGGATTGAGGCCCATGCATGAGAACAAAAAATCATTAGGTGTGTCACATATAATTTATTACCCCTATAGGATTCATAAGGTATGATTTCCTTCAACACTTATGAGGAATTAAATTCTAAATACAGGTTTCATATTTCATATCATTAGCCCAAAAATTTGGAGGAAGTGATCTAACCTGCAACATATAGTTAGTGATCTCTTTGAAGCTCTTTTTTCTTTTCGCTAATCCATTGTATTGAGGATTATATGGTACTATTTGAAACAAATATATACCTATTTGTGAGCAAATATGGTCCAAATATTTATTAATAGACCTTCCTTCATTATTTATACAAATAATAATGATATTTTTCCCTACCGAGTCCTCTATAGGTTGTTTCAACCCCTAAGAACATTGAATACTTTAGATTTTAAATCTAGAAGATAAACCCATGTATGTATTAACCAATCATATATAAAATAAAGTACATACATAACTTTACTTATGGGTGAGTGAGAGAAAGGACTTGATAAATCACTACACACTAGCTCTAGGAGTGATGATGCTCTCGATGCTTTACATGTCTTCAACCTTTATTCAAGATGTTTTCTAATTATATAGGCTTGATAGAATCCATATACAAACTTTATATATGGCGGATATTAAACCACTCCATATTTTCTTACTTTATTCAAATTCCTATAATTTAGATGCCTAAAGCAATCATGTCATATTCTACTCCCTTCATTGACATGGGTTAGAAGGGAAACATAATTTTATTTTGGAATGAAATGAGAGAAATTATACAACCTAGAATGATGATACACCTGAACAACTATAACTCTGGAACTGTATTTAATATTAAAATTTATCACTAAATATGGAGTGAACTAAACTCACTTACCTATACCTACGTGTGTAATTTGGTAGATATAAAGTAGAGATATGAATATATTTGGAACATGCGACACATTTTGAAAGCTTCTCTAATAAAGGTACAATGCTCCATCTCCATAAACATCAGTAGCAGAGTCATCTCCTATAAAAAAATATGGGCCAATACAATGCTTCATTATTGTAGAAACATGTTGTGATGAAGTGTTATTATGAGTGGCTCCTAAATCAAGAGTACAAGTATTAGGAGAAGAAGTAATGGAAATCAAAGCACAACCTTTAACTCTATCTTTTCATGTCTTTCTCTCAAGCTTATTCTTGGTATTATATGGAATGCATGCCTCAATATGATTCTACTAAAGATCCTACACCATGAGTTCAATGGTATTATTTATACATGTCATCTCTAGATGAAATCCATTGTTGTAATAGGTGCATTTTTTCTCTCCTTCTATTTTCTACCCTTGGAATTTGAAGACTCCTTACAGGGATTTAGCTTTCCTTATTTTTTATCATTTGGTTCATTTTTATACTGTTATTTTTTTCATGTTATTTTTTCGAGTCTTCTATAATTTAAGTTCATTGGCCTTGGAGTATTTAAGAGTTTCCATTTCAATGAGCTTAGTTTGCTAATGAATTATTGAATTTATGAAGTCTCCCATAGAGGGAAACTTCCAAGTTTTTCAAATATAATTCCTTGTAGGGTGAAAGGAAGAAAAAAACATAGAATACGTAGGTCCTATCTTAGAAATTGATAATAAGACAAGATACTTGTCTTTTTTATCAATTCCATATGATTATATTATTTAAGAAAAGTACTAAAATAGGATAATAAGTCTTGTACATCATTTTAGTTTCTTGAGATCACAGATATGATCCCATTCTCCAATCAATGCCCTCTTAATTAACAGGTCTTTCTAAATAGCCCCCCCCCCCCCCAACTTAATCCATACTTTGTTGGGACATGAGTTGTCAGGTCCCTACAATACTAGTATAGCTCCCCCATATTGTTATTGTTGTGAACCATAGAAGCCCATTATTGACATTTTTTTTCCCTTACATTATTATCTTTAAATAGGACATAATTATATTTTTACCCTTTAAACTCCCATATATACCAAGGAGGCCTTTACATTTGAATCATCTAAGAATTGTTCATTTTTTTATGTAAAAGGAGGTTTCCCCCTAAAAATCGCCTTTTGTAAATTCTTTGACCTATTTTTGTCATTTTTCTATGTTATTCTGGCTTGGATACATAACATTCGGTATAAGAGCTATGGATCTTAAGGTTTTACTGCTTCAAAAAAGTCATCTTTTTATTTTCACTATAATTGTTTTCTTGTGAGGTTTTACAAGCTGAAATATCAACCACATGGATTCAAAATATTGGCTAACCTATAATAAAAGTTTTAAAACCTTGGCTTTCTATAATTTTGGAGATATTGTCCAAGTAAATTAGGGTTTCTATATACTCTATAATTCAATCTCAAACATGTCTCCCGAGAAAAATCATGATAACTTTCTCTTCAAGAATCATATTTTAATTCCATAGAGTGTGAATGAAATTACATGGACTATACATTTTTGGATATGAGTTTCAATTATAAAGGTAGAAAAAGTGGCACGTTGCATCCCATACAAGTTCACTCTATTGAACGAATCCATAACCGAGTCATCGTGGGAGATTTGACATAACTTTACCTTGAAGAATAAAATCTCAGTATGAATTATGGATATGGAAAGCATTCATAGAGAGATACCTCATGGAGAAATTTACTTCACCAGGCTAGATATTTATTCAGTATATCATCAAATTAGAATGAATATAGAATACATTTTGAAAACATCATTCAAAGCTCATGAAAGTCATTATGATTTCTTGGTCATTCCTTTTGGCTTTACTAATGTGCCTTCCACATTTAAAGGTTTGATGAATTCCAATTTCAAACCCTCCATTACAAAAAAAATAGTATTTTTTGATGATATACTAATCTAAAACCAGTTTTGGAAAGATCATGCTCAACATGTTAACATGGCGCTCAAACTATTGGAGGAGAAAAAATTATACGCAAAACCCACTAAATGTTTCTTTGGGATATAGGAAGTGGAATATTGGGTCATATTGTATCTCATGTGGGTGATAAGGTATACCCTAAAAAATTAAAACCCTGAAAGAAATATGGAAAATCACCACAACGTTTGGGCATATTCAAGGATTTCTCAGGCTAAGAGGGTATTATCTCAAGTTTTTTAAGAATTCTGGGAAAATATTAACACCTGTAATAACATTACTAAAGGAATATGCATTTGTTTGGACTCCAAAAGAAACTAAGGCATTTTAACATCTTAAAGAGGAAATGTGCTTATATTTCGTCTTAGCTACACCCAATTTCACAAAAAACCTTTATGTGGAGTGTGATGCATCACAGAATGGCTTTGGTGTTGTTTTAATGCAAGAAGGAAAACCCATTTCTTTCAAAAGTTGTCTAATCAAGGGAAAGTATTTACACAAACTTATTTATGATAAGGAAATTTTGGCAATACTACATACACTAAATAAATGGAATACTTACCCAATTGGAAGATGCGTCAACTTAAAAAAAATCATGATAGTATTAAATACTTCTTTTAACAAAGATTATACTTAGAAGAGGAGAAAAAATGGGCCACAAAAGTGTTGGTTTATGACTTTGCAATCATATACAAAAAGGGAAGCAAAATTTTGGTTTAGATGCACTCCCATGAATGGATGAGGATGTGGAGCCATTGATCTGTGCCATTTTTGTTATCCGGCCTAATTGGATAATTGAAGCAAGGATGAATGTAAGAATGAATAATATGTGTGGAAACTCATTCAAAATTTGCAGCAAGATCCTGGTGTATTTGATACATTTATATGTAAATATGATTCATTATCATACAAAGATCACTTATATTGATGTAATAAATCCCAACTCAAACAAAAGGTTATTTTGGAATTGCACACCTCTCCTATAGGAGGGAACTTAGTATTTTTAAATACTTACCACAGGTTCAAGAAATAATATTTTTGGGATGGCTTTAAATTTTATATTTAAAATTTTGTGGCAGATTTTTTGGCTTTTCATGGGTTTTCCAACAAAATAAAGTTGAGAAAATTAATACCCTGGAATTTTACAACCATTAGTCATTCCAAGTCAGTATTGGGATGAGGTCTTAAAGTATTTTACCATAGGTTTACCAAAATCCATAGGGAAGAGTGTCATCATCATGGTAGATGATAGACTTACCAAGTATGCACACTTTTGTGCACTATTTGATCCTTTCAAAGCCATTACAAAAGCTAGTGCATTTATTAAAACAATTCAAAAGCTACATGAAAATGCAAATATTATTGTAAGTGACAAAGATCACATCTCATTGTAAATTTTTTGACATAATTATTTTCTTGTCATGGTACACAATTAGCTCATAGCTCATCTTATCATCCTCAATCTAGTGGGAAAACTGAGATAGTGAAAAATTATTTGGAAGGATATCTTTGTTGCTTTGTATCTAATAAAAAAAGTAATGGGTCAAGTGGTTACCTCTGGCATAATGGTGGTATAACACTTCCTTCAATAGTGCAACAAAATGACTCAATTTATGGAACTTTATGGATATCATCGACCATCCATCACATCATCTCGAAGAAACAATTCTAAGGTTCAAGCAGTGGAAGATCACATCGATCATGAACAACAATTTCTCCAACTCATAAAGGATAACCTGACTCTCGTGCATAATTGAATGAAACAATAGGAATATCAACATCGCAATGAAAGAAGTTTTGATGTGGGTGATTGGTTATTTTTTTGGCTACAACCATACAAACAAATGTCCCTCAAACATACTAAGAAGGATAATAAATTATCACCCAAGCACTATGGCCCATGCAAGGTGTTTCAAAACATTAGTACTATGGCATACATATGGGAGTTGTCCGCATCTTCGCAAGTGCACCTAATTTTCCACATTTCATGCTTAAAAAAGGTTATAGGTGACAAGATCCCACTTCAAAATATATTTCTGTAAACTGGAGAGGAAGGGAAAATAATATTGGAGCTTGAAACAATAATCTAAATTAGAATATGAAAACTAAAAAATCCATCAATTCAGAGTATCTCATTAAGTGGCGTTACACCATTTTTTGGTCATCTAACCTGTTACTATTAGATGTACTAAACTGCACCATGTAAGACCAATTTTACCATAGTAAAATTGCTTTCACTATGAAAAATAATTTATTAAATTATTTCTTGTCTAAATAGGAAACCCCATGAGGAATAATTAAATAAATCCTTATTTGTTTGATTTTCCTCTAGGGATAATTAACTAAACCACTTTTTAATTAATATTCATGGTCATACTTAACAAGAAACATGAGAATTAATTAGATAAATAATTATTTATCTTATTATTCTCTAGGAATAACTATTTAAATCATTATTTAATAATATTCCTTGTTAAATTTGCCTAAATCATTTATAAATAATTGAATAAATCATTATTTATTTCATTACTCCTTAACCTCATCCTTGAAATAATAAATAAATCATTTATTTCTTTAGTATTTTTAAAATAAAGGGATTTAACCTATTCTAAATTTCTTTTCCCTCCACCAAAAATAATAAAATATTCGAAGTAAGTTGGATCTGGATTTGGTTAGTAATATTTTAATTATGCTCCAATATCTAAACTAACTCAATATTTTGCTATAAATAGAAGGGTTTTCCATTCATTCACTACCTTTTCTTACCTTGTGATCACCTTTTGATCTATACTTTTGGTCTGACTTTGATGCTCCATCATTGTCATATTTTTTTTCTACTTTTCCTTGTTAGCTCCCTTTGAGTTGCATATTTTCTGGGTTTTCTGCACCATCAAGAGAGAGAGTGTGTTACACCATTTTTTGGTCATCTAACCTATTATCATTAGATGGACCCAAGTACACCATGTAAGACCAATTTTACAATTTTACCCTAAGTAAAATTGCTTTCACTATGTAAAATAACTTAATAAACCACATTTATTAGGTTGTTTATGTTCTAAACAGGAAACCCCAAAAGGAAATATTAAACAAACCTATTTTGTTTAATTTTCCTCATGGAATAATTAATTAAACCATAATTTAATTATTATTCCCAGTCATGTTTAACCCAAAAAAAAAGAAATTAATTAGATAAGCCTTTATTTATCTTATTATTTTCTAGGAATAATTATTTAAATCTTATTTAGATAATATTCCTTGTTGAATATGACCAAATCACCCACAAATAATTAAATAAATCATTATTTATTTAATTATCTTTCAACCACTTCCTTAAATAATTAAATAAATCATTATTTATTTGATTATCTTCTGAACGCTTCCTTGAAAAGATAAATAAATCATTTATTTATTTATTTTTGACAAATCAAGGGATTTGACCCAAGTCAAACACCTTTTCCCTCCAACAAATATAATAAAATATTCCATAAAAAGTGGATCTAGATCTGGTTAACCAATGCACCAAGATCTAGAATGACCCAATATTTTGTTATAAATAGGAGGGTCTTTTCTACCATTCTTCACCTTTTGTTGCCTATTAGATCACTCTGGATCTATACACTTGGTCCCATTTTTCCATCATTTGTTGTGTAAGCTCCCATTGAGCTCTATTCTTTGCATTGGGTTTTCTACACCAACAAGAGAGATAAATCTTAGATCTGAAGTGCTGAGGACTTCCAAGAACCCATCCCACTGAGGAGAATTGGATATGCCTTCTTGTTTTCCTCCTAGGTGCCCAATTAATATAAAAATTCTTTCAAAAATTGTTCTTGTCTTGTCTATTGGTATATGGAGCAAACCCTTGTTTTTACTGCTTAATGTCTTTCCATGCATAGATCTGGTGTTTTGCAGCTCTTTTCTTGTCTAACTAACCACAGATCTGAAGATATTGGTAGCCACTTTTGTTGTTAGGGCTATTAGTTATGCGTAGCTAAAGTGGTCCTTTTTCATACACTTCAACAAAGGATTCATACTAACAAATGGCGACTCCACACGTGTTTTAAATCATGATCGCTGTCGTTTTTCATATTCCTGCATATCCAACTACTTCAAACCCTAGGGTTTCTTTTCAGCTGAATATTTTCCGTATTTTTATGTTTCTTTTCTCACATAAAACCCTAAAACATAAAAATTTCTAACTTCTGTGTGTTTCTGGCCCTATTGCACAGGTAAGCGACACCAGCCGCAACTGAGACGACAACTTTTCTGAAAATCTTCCGCCGAGACAACCGGAACGGGGGGTCGCACTTTTTGGCCCATAACCTGTGACCTGGACCTCCAGGTCGCACTTTTCAACCTATTTTCTGTGACCTGTACTGAAAACAGGTCAGAACCTGCGACCTACCAATTTTTCAGTGATTTTTCTGCAATTTTTCTGGGTTTTGCTGAAGCTTCTGTCAGGGTTTTCTAGCCTCTGTCTCAGCCCGCTTTGACCTAGTTCTGATCTGTTTTTACTCATCTAAGTGGGAACCTAGCCCCCTAGGGCTTTAGTACCCTCCACCTTTTGTGGAAGAGTTTTAGCTGTTTCAGCCGTCTGTTTTTCAGAGTTTCAGCCTTCCCTTTTTCAGATCTGAAACCTCCTCCTTAGATCCCTTTAAATCGGCCTTTCTTCCTTTCAAATCACCTTTTGTCGTTTTGTTTGGACCTCTTTTCAGGACCTCCTTCATGTCCTTTCCGTTTTTTTTTTTATTTCCTTCCTTTTTCCGACCACCTTGCCTCTATCTCTTGGCTGTGATCTGCACCTCTTCTCAGCAGCTTTTATCCGCTAGATCCCTGTCCCTTTTGACCTTAGATCTATTGGCCTCTTTTCCGTGTGTTTTGCCTAGATTTTTCCCCTTTTTTCGATTAGTTTTGAGAGACTCGCCTTCTTGGGTTAGATAGATGCACAAGTAGCTGTTAATTTTCTGTTATTTCAGCATTATATACTATTCTCTGCAGATTTATTTTCGATTCTGTGACACACTTTTTTTCTGCTCTACGGAAAGGGGTTTCGTCGTGCCTTACGCCACACATGACCCTAAGGCTGAAAATTTTGTTAACACATGGAAAGACTCTAAAATCAATTGTCACTACACATTTTCTGCCCTTGACCTCACTTGATTCTTTCCCTTTTTTCCCTTATCGGTTTCCTTCTTCCCGTCATCATTGCGCCCCCAAGGCGCCTTTCCCGGAGACTTCTTGGCCTTCAACCTCAGTTTCCGGTCGATCGACCTGCTCCGTCCCGCCGTCATCGAGACAGTCCCCCTCCGAGTTTGCACTCGGACTCCTCTTATGATTCATTGGGTTCTCCTTCTCCTCCGGGTTCTCCCCCTGTCACCTTCACCATGTCTGGTCCAGGGCCTAACGTTAGCGGTGCTCCAGGCCCTAATGCCGGAATCACTACTAGCGGAACCGCCACAGGAACTACCTCGGCCATACCCTTGCTGCCGTACATTGCAGGCCTCAGCCTCCCCGATTTCAATCAGTTGATCAATGACCCTATCCACCACGATGTTGGTTGGCCTGCTATGCCAACCAAGCTCCCCTCCGACATCCCTAAGTTCGAAGGCCTTGTTGGAGAAGATCCAACCAATCATGTCCGATCTTTCCACATGTGGTGTTCCTCCAATTCCATTACCGATGACTCCATCCGTCTTCGTTTGTTCCAATGCACGCTTACCGGCGAAGCTTCTAAATGGTATGTTGACCAAGCCACCTCTTCCCATACCACCTTTGCAACCCTTGCCCAAGCCTTTTTATCTTATTTCCAGCTCCCTCTCCAATACGATACTAGCACAGAGCTCTTGACTTCATTCAAGCAAACCTCTTCGACCCGCCTTTCCGCCCATGTTCAGGAATGGCGATGAAGACGGAGCTTATGTCGAGCCCCCCCCTTCGAAGATCGGGTTTACATGGACTGGTTCCTTTGCACCCTCTTAGCTCCTATCGGCAAAGATGTCGCCTCTCACTTTCCTCAAACTAAAGAAGCTGCCCTCCAAATAGCCTTGAAATATGACTTGATCTACGCTCAATCTGGTTATGTTTATACCGTTCTTCCTGACCTCCCCAGGCCCGGTGGCGCTAACGCCCCAGGGGCATCTCATTCCGCCGATGGTATCGTTGGAGCCCTTTCCCATCTGTACGCTCAACCTCCTATGGGCTATGGTATCCCTCAGGGAGGGGCTAGTACCTCTAGCACTCTTCCCCCTCCCGGTAGCATGTATCCAGGATACGGCATGCCTCCTCCTTTTGCCCAACCTCCTGATTACCTCAATGTTGCCCAACCCCACCATTACCCTTATCCACAGCCTGGTGCACCAGCTCCTCCAGCATATGCACTTCCATCTCCCTTGCCTCCTCAAAACCCGCAACAACACTTACAGCCCCCTCCAGGGCAAGTATTTGTAGAGCAGGGCGCGACTAATCCCCCTTCTTCTCAAAGAAGGCGGAGAGGCAATAAAAACCAATCTGCCCCTGGTACCTGTGGACCCAATCCTGGTGTGGACCCTAACACTGCCAACCAGCAACAGGGCACTCAGCCCAAGCTGGACAGGCCGCTTCGCACAAATAAGCCTATTCGTGTTGCGTTGTTTATGGTCATTACACCCATGATTGTCCCCTCTTACCCCAGATGCGACAGATGTGGGAGTCTCAAGCCACATTGCGCAGACAACACGCCTCCCCTCATGCTCCTCCTAATGTGGCCACTACCCAACCAGCTATGTTTACTGATCCTTTCCCTCAGCAAGGATTCGTGGCTACCCAACCGCCTGACAGCCAGGTCGCCACTCCCTCTTCCCTTTCTGGTTCCTCTGATTACCAGATCCTTATGATGCACTCCGATCCTTCCCCGACCGTCGACCTTCACCTTCAAACTCGGTCTCGCCAGTACCCCAAGCCTCCTGCTCAATCTGCCCCCGAGCCTCCTTCTTCAGGTTCTACAGAGCCTCTTTTGACATCCGGTGGCCCCTTACATATCCCTCAACCCAAAGTTGACGTTCATACCAAGATTCCTAAGGGAGCCCTACGTCGAAACGCTGCTTCCGGTCGAGCTGCTCATTCGTATAGTATAGTAGATGATTTGGTACAATCTCCTGCTGCCATTTCCACACTGGAACTCCTCCAGTCGTGCCCTTCCCAAAAGAAGGCTCTACTATCTGCCGTGAGCGCTGTAGATCCTGCTGATGACCAAATGATTGTTTTCGATGCCACTCAATCGGACCAGCCCCCTCTTCCTGCTTCTGTCGCCTTCCAAATCCCAGTCAAAATCTGGAACGCCAACGTTTCACGGTGCATAATTGATGAGGGGGCATCCACCTATGTGATGTCTGCTTCGGTTTGAAAGCAACTCGGATCCCCTGAGCTGGCCCCTTCCACGATCACCCTTTGAGCGTGGGACGGCCACGCCTCCCAGCCCATTGGCCTTTTCTGTAATTGTCCTGTCACCCTCGCCGGTAAGACTGTTTGCGTTGACATCGAAGTCATAGATGCCCCACTAGACTACAACATTCTATTGGGGCGAAGCTACACCTATGCTATGTCTACTGTCCCATCCGTGGTTTTCCGCAAGATGTCTTTCCCCCATAATGAAAATATAGTCACCATTGACCAGTTGACATATCATGAGCCAAAATCTCAGACCTCACCTGAGACGACCATCTCTTCTGTAGCCAACAAGCAAACCGTCGATTCCTTGACCAGTGTCTCCCCCGGCGTTTACAAATATTCCTCCCTGCTTGGAACTTTTCCTAATCTCCCTCCTCCTCCCATCACTGATCCCAGCTTATCGAATGTTTGCATGATGCAATCATCTCAGGCTGCTCGTAAGCGGCTTGCCTCGGCTAGTCAGCAACCTCCCCCTCACCCTCCGCAACCCGCTCCTAGCCATTCATCTCAGCCAGCTGGACCTCTTCCTTTTGGCCCTCCCCCTACAGCTGGTATCCCTGAACCCCTTTATCCTCCTGGATCGGTTCCCCCAGGCATTAACCATCTCGGAGCCGTCCCTCCTGGTCATTTCCCTGCTGGGCAGATACCTTTCCTGGCTCCCCCTCCCGGAGTATATTCTGTCCCCGTCATGGCCACCCTCTCTCTCCCTAACCTAACCTTGGGCATACCAGTCTGGTACCTTGATCCTCCAGCAGCTACCCCTCCTGGTCACCCCAAACCCTACATGGCTTTGACACCAGTTCAGTCGGTCCCCCTCGCTTCCTCCGTTGGCTCTGTGCCCCCAACACCTCTACAAGACCCTTCTCCTGTCGTGATGGCTCCCGGAAAGAAAGACAAAGCTCGCAAGGGGGCACCCAAAGACAAGACCACCACGACTGACCTAGCCCCTCCTCCGCCTGCAAAACCTTGTGCCTTATGTGATGTCACCGGTCATGCCACCCATGCTTGTCTCGAGTTGCCCCGTATTCAGCCAATGGTTAAAGTCGCGTTCTCTGACACTACGGTCCCTGAAACTCCCACTCCTGCTTCGACCGTCTCCAAGAACCCCAAGACTCTTCGCACCAACAAGCCTTGTGCTTTGTGCGGTGTCCATAATGGGAAATTACTCCCATTGTCCTCATGATGCATTGCAGCGCCTCTTTAAGAGGTAGTCCAAAGTATGAGGTTGAACAAAATCAATCCGCCTCTCCCATCCTCGCGTAGTATGCTTCCGGCCAGCCTGTGGATCCCCCCGCTCCCATCGACATTCCCCCCCCCCCCCCCCTTGATGTTCAGATGACGGAGTCTACCACAACCATTCTTTACCTATCCTCCTTTGCGAGACACTTGGAGCCCAGTCCCCCTGCATCCTCCCCTATTGTGTCGCCTGAACACCTTTTTTCTACCCATACACGAGATCACTCCACTCGTATCTCTGTTGACCTCAGCAGCCCCGAGTCCTCCCCATACTTCCGATAGCCCTCATATACCACCCTCTAGTTTGTATATGAGTCATAGTCATCCTGCTCCTTGCACTCCCTCCCGCAGTTGTCGTTCAATGTCTTCTATACACTCACGCTACCGTCATTGCCTCTCCTCCCCTCATTTGTTGTCTTGTAACACCATTCCGCAGGACCCCCCGTCCACGCCCTTTATCAGTTACGCCGATGGTGCCAGTCGTTACTCCCGGAATCTCGCCTCGGCAGGTTGGGCCATCTTCACCCCCTTACATGCCCTTGTTCTCTCTGACGGGGTCTGCATTGGTTCTGCCACCAACAATCAGGCCGAATATGATGCAGTGCATGGTCTCTTAGCCGATGGCCTCTTTCATTGCATCCTCCATCTGCACGTTCATTTGGATTCCCTACTTCTTGTAATGCAACTAAATGGTGTTTATTGTGTGCATAACCCTGTGCTGTTTAGACGCTATTTATGAGTGAAACTCTTGATACGTGCATTTGAAACCATAACTTTCAACCATGTACCTCGAGAATAGAATCACTATGTAGATAGTATTGCAAACCATGTTCTAGATTGGCATTTATCACACGCATTTCATACAAGACAATAACATTCATAATCATTTAAAAAACGATGCATATCCATAATATGTGTCACAAAAACATGTGTTTAGAGTCCATCTACTCTGATACATATGACATGCCCATAGCATGTTACAAAAAACTCAAAACTGGGGGCACCACTTGCCCCTACATACACACTAGGGGGCACCACATGCCCCACACCTAATCACTATCTGGCGGATCCTGAGCCAATGGCTCTGCCCCTGCAGACTGTAGATCACGTATCCCTTGACCGGCCATCGCCATGCGCCGCATGACCCCTCACCATTCCGAGGGTAGACCAATACATGGCTCTATGTACTGGTCGTCTAAGTCCTGCCACCCGCGCTCTGATACTCCGGTCAGCAACCTTTCGCATCTACGGCGGATGTCCTCCAGAAGGGCGGCTGCATCCTCATTATGCGCTGCTCTCGACCCACTCGGACCTGCAGCTCCAGCTGCTGCCGGTCGTCCCATATATCCGGCCGGTTTTACCGGAGCTATATCTGCATACCAAAAGTACATGAATCAATACCCTATCTACTATTCAAAAAACTTTAACATGCCCATACAAGAATAGCAATCTGTCACTTACCATCGGGCCCCCATACTCGACCAGGCGGAAGTGGCAGGTCCGGATCTCCACAATAACTCATCCCACTATAGGGATAGTCGTCTATGTATAACGACATCTGATCCCAATGGGCAAAGAACTCAGGTCGAAACACTCGCCCGACTGCCCCTCCTCCTCCTCTGCACAGTAGCCGCCCCCACCGGCGCATCCTGGGCTCTCTCGGGCCCCCATCTGGAAGCTGTATACGAGGCCGCAAGGTCGGGATCTTCTCAAAGAAGAAGGCACACAATAAAGTCCCATACGAGCAATCGTGGTTCACTTGCCGCTTGCAGAGCGACAACTGTCGTTTTAATGACACCAGCATCATTTGGGCCCACCCATAGTAGGTCCCACTCAACACACTCTCTACAAGCATCATCTGCCCCCCGGTGATGTGATGGAATGCCTAGTTGCCCAGGATACGTAGCACAGCTGCGGCCACTGCACGGGTTTCTAGCCTCTCTAGATCCCCGATCGGTATCCGAGTCCCCTTGACTTGGAGACCCGGTCGACAATGTCATTCCACAAACTCCATGATATGCCACCCCCGCGATAATACTGGCTGCGTGTTTCCCACCATCCCCAGTGGTGGGAGACCCGTCAGGAAATACACATCCTGGATTGTCAGTTCGATTCTATGCCCCTGCACTACAAAGACCTCATGCTCTGGATCCTAATAACTGATAATCCGGGCCAACAAGAGCTCTCCTGCTCTCATCAACAGGTTCTCCAAAAACTTTAGAACCCCAAACCTGGCCAACACACGATGGACACCCTGATTCGCCTGGATCTCTGCCCGTAATGTACCCAGGTCTCTCTCTCTCCAGTTAACTCGTAAATCTGCCATAACTACACAAAAACATCATCTTTGTCAGCATACAGATCAGGAATACCATAACCAAACACAAAAACCCAACTCTCATCCATAAAACAGCACCAAAACCCCCTCATCTCTCAGGTCGCAGTTTTCTGCCCAGTTCTGGACTAGGTCGCAGGTCTTGCCCTGAAACCTGCATCCCAGGTCACACTTTTTGGCCCAAAAACTGCGACCCGGCCGTAGAGAAGAAGGAGGGTCTATTTTTGGGATTTTTGGCCCTAAACTGAACTTTCAATCCATCAAAATGAAAGAGTAAGGTTAGGCCTCTTACGTGCAACTGACGGATCTTGATTCCAACTGTCGGTTTGTCCGCTACGCTCGCCGCAAGATTTAGGGCCTTCTCTCCTTTCTACATTCACCACAGCAACAATAGCAAATGAGTGAATTTGGAGGGAAAACTGCCTTATTAAAAGAGAACTCATGTTTCTTCTTTCGACTGCTGCGACCACACCGTAGCCCCGTTTGACAAATCGTCTGCACCATTGGAAAGCTCTCACCGAGCCCTCAAATGGGTATCTATTAGTTTTGTATGATTTGATACTTCACCAGGACACCTTTTGTCCAAGAAGGGTCACTTCACCTCTCATTAAAATCGAATTTCCTCACTTGCGACACTTGTACTCGGGGCACCACTTTGCCTCCTTACTTGTCTTTGTTCGTGTCAATTTTCGTTATGAGTCCCCATCTTGTACTCATGTTTTTCTGGTCCCCCATTGGGCCTTTACTGTGTGGCAGCACCATTGTGTCACCCTTGTTTAGAGCATCCAAGTTGAGTCATCATCACCTTCATGGAGTCTATCCCGAGTCCCTTTGTACCCCACTATAGCCCTCCATCCTTCATTGCTTGGTCTCTCTCTTGTGTCTCACATTATGACCTTCAGTCCCACTGTCCCCTATCCCTTATGATATTGTGTCAGTCACTGCCATGTCATTCATGCCCTTTATGCTCTAACAAGGGAAGTCGTCCATTCGCCACTCTATCCTTTCCATTTCACTATCATCATTAGCGTCAATCTGTCCATCGCTCTACTATTTTCTCTCGTGCCTTAGTTGAGGGTCTCTCATTGCCTCACCTCTGGCAGACCTCCTTCTGTCGACATCAGCTCATTCATTCCAGAAGCCAGGTCCAGAGGGCAGTGTACCTTGGTTCCAGCTTCCACTCTTGTTCGGTGCCTCGGATCAGGCAAAGGGATCTCTCATTTCCCTTTGACTTGATTGTTTCTCCACTCCAACTCCTTTCAGCATGACCGAGATCCGTATACTTGATGGTTCAGTGATACAGCAGCGGCTCTTGATGATTCCCAGGCGTGTGTGAGATGTCTCAACCCTCATGAGGGGGTGGCCCTGCAGGTAGCCCCCCACATGTCCGGATGACCTCCTCCTTGTAGCCTTCGATGCAGCTCCAGATATTTGATGATGTTGGCCTTAGCCACTTGCAGCACCTCTTTGATTTGCATGTATCAGTCAGATTTTGTGAGCCCTTCCCCATTTACAGGGGGCATTTGGGTTGTCTTTGTATCTCATGTACTCAGATATTATTGTATAAGTCCTGGCTGTTATCCCAGGCACAACATGTATGTGGGATTCCTCATTGTATTTTTATCTGGCTCATGATTATGCCGGCTGTACTTTATAGTTCGGTCCCTTGTTTACTGGACACACTATTCTTTTGTACTTTGTCTCGGCGGGCATAGGTATGCCTCCCCCGCCGCCTTTAGCACAGGTACCCTCTCATAAAAAGAGACTTGTTGCACCTGTAAGTCTCGTCTCCTCAGGGTCTAGTTCTTCAACACATTAGTCTACCTTACATTTCTCTCTCTGACTTCCCTTTTGATGTTTGGTGATTGAGTTCTTACAACGTACTTCGGTCATACGATTTTCTCCTAACACTCGCACGCTGGGGGGCAATCTGTTACACCATTTTTTGGTCATCTAACCTATTATCATTAGATGGACCCAAGTACACCATGTAAGACCAATTTTAACCTAAGTAAAATTGCTTTCACTATGTAAAATAACTTAATAAACCACATTTATTAGGTTGTTTATGGTCTAAACAGGAAACCCCAAAAGGAAATATTAAACAAGCCTATTTTGTTTAATTTTCCTCATGGAATAATTAATTAAACCATAATTTAATTATTATTCCAAGTCATGTTTAACCCAAAAACAAAGAAATTAATTAGATAAACCTTTATTTATCTTATTATTTTCTAGGAATAATTATTTAAATCTTATTTAGATAATATTCCTTATTAAATATGACCAAATCACCCACAAATAATTAAATAAATCATTATTTATTTAATTATCTTTCAACCACTTCCTTAAATAATTAAATAAATCATTATTTATTTGATTATCTTCTAACCGATTCCTTAAAAAGATAAATAAATCATTTATTTATTTATTTTTGACAAATCAAGGGATTTGACCCAAGTCAAACACCTTTTCCCTCCAACAAATATAATAAAGTATTCCATAAAAAGTGGATCTAGATTTGGTTAACCCATGCACCAAGATCTAGAATGACCCAATATTTTGTTATAAATAGGAGGGTTTTTCCTACCATTCTTCACCTTTTGTTGCCTATTAGATCACTCTGGATCTATACACTTGGTCACATTTTTCCATCATTTACTGTGTGAGCTCCCATTGAGCTCTATTCTTTGCATTGGGTTTTCTACACCAACAAGAGAGAGAAATCTTAGATCTGAAGTGCTGAGGACTTCCAAGAACCCATCCCACTGAGGAGAATTGGATACGCCTTCTTGTTTTCCTCCCAGGTGCCCAATTAATATAAAAATTCTTTTAAAAATTGTTCTTGTCTTGTCTATTGGTATATGGAGCAAACCCTTGTTTTTTCTGCTTAATGTCTTTCCATGCATAGATCTGGTTTTTGCAGCTCTTTTATGTTCAACTAACCGCAGATCTGAAGATATTGGCAGCCACTTTTGTTGTTAGGGATATTAGTTATGCGTAGCTAAAGTGGTCCTTTTTCGTACACTTCGACAAAGGATTCATACTAACAGAGAGATATTGGATCTGAAGCACTAAGGACATACAAGAACCCATCCCATTGAGGGGGACTGGTAACATCTTTCTATGTTTCCTTCATAGGTGTCATAATACAAAAAAATATTTATAAATTTTTGTCTTGTCTATTGGATTTATGGAGCAACTCCTGTTTATTTTTGTTGTTTAATGTCTTTAACTGCATAGATCTGGATTTTTGTCGCATTTATTCTAATCACCTATTGCAAATCTAAGGAAATTAACAACCACATTTGATGTTAGGGCTATTTTTTATGCACAGCTAAAGTGAAATTTTTTGTACGCTTGTGATTATAATTCACACTAACAATTAGCGACTCCACAACGGTTTTTAATTACGACTACTGTCGTTTTTCCAGATCCTTGCATGACCAACTGCTTCAGCCCCTTGATTCTTTCTTCATATTATGATTTTTCATTCCTTAATGGTATTTTTAACATTTTTTACCCTAAAACAGTAAAAATTCTAACTTTCGTGTGTTTCTGGGCCATTTGCGCGGGTAACAGGTATCAGTCGCGACAGAGAGGACACTTTTTCCTAAAACCTTCCCCTGAGACAACCGAAAGTGTAGGTTGCACTTTTTGGCCAAAAAATTGTGACCTCAGCTCTTAGGTAGTGGATATCTACCCAAAAACTGTGACCTCAGCAAAAAACAGGTCAGACCCAGCGACCTACACTTTTTTGTGGGATTTGTTTCTGTAATTTTCAGGTTTTCTGTGGAGCACCATTCAGGGTTTTCTGACCTCTCTCTTTACCCATATTGGACATGTACTTGCTTGGTTTTACTCATTGAAATAGGGAGCAATCCCCTTAGGGCTTCAATATGCTTCCACCTTTTTAGGAGGAGTTTAGCTGAAGTAGGTCTTTTGAGAGCCATTTTTTCATATCTGAACCTGTATTTTTAGATCCACTTCAGATCAGCTATTTTCCCATATAAAACACCTCTTTTGAGTTTGGTTTGGTCCTCCCTTTATGATCCTCTATGTTACCTTTTAGGTTGTAGCCTTTCACCACCTATTTTTTAGAATTTTTCCCTCTGGTTTCTTGTTGTTTTCTACACCTCTTTCGAGTAGATCTGACCTTTAGATCCATGTCCCTCTTGACCTTAGATATATCGGCCATATTGTGCAGTTTTTCAGTAGATTTCACCCACCCATATAGCAGTTGTTGGGAAGCCCTCCTTTTTGGGTTTACATTTATGCATCTTTAGTTGTTTATTTTACTGTCGCTTTCAGTTTCATTTACTGTTGCTTTCAATTTTATTTATAGTTATACAACACCTTTTTTTTTTCTATACACAGGCCTGGGCTTAATTAAAATTAATACACTTATCACACAAATGCACACCTAAAGTGAAGAGTGTCTGGTTTACACCGCCAGGCCAAGACTTTAAACATTGTAATTAATTAATCTGCACATTTGTGCCCTTATTTACCTCTCTTCCTTATTGGGTTCCGTGTATCTTTTCCATCATTGCGCCCCAAGGCGTTTATCCCAGAGACTCCAAGGCCTTCATCCTCACTTTCCATTAGGAAAACTTACTCCACCGCATAGTGTTCGAGTTATTCCTCCGCTGAGTCCCCATTCTGACTCTGATTCTGGTTCATCGGATTCTCTTTCTATTTCTATCCCCACCTCTCCTCCACCTTTCACCCTCATCATGTCTAGTTTAGGACATACCGCTGGTGGTGGCCCCTGCTCTAATACTGGAACCTCTACTAGTGGAACCGCAAGAGGAACTATTCTGGTTGCTCCCTTGCTTCCTTATATGGTAGGCCTTAGCCTTCCCGAGGTAATCCAGTTGATTAATGGCCCTATACACCATGATCCAGGTTGGCCTACTATGCCTACCAAGATTCCTTTAGACATCCCTAAGTTTGAAGGAAATGCTAGAGAGGATCCTACCAAACATGTTTGTTCTTTCCACATGTGGTGTCTATCCAACTCTATCACTGATGACTTTGTACGTCTTCGTTTATTCCAGCGTACGCTTACTAGAGAAGCATCCAAGTGGTATGTCGACTAGGTGGCTTCCTCATGCCACTTTTGCGACTCTTGCAAAGGAGTTTCTGTCCTACTTCCAGCTTCCTCTTCGATATGACACCGGTATCAAAATTTTGACTACTTTCCATCAAAATTCTTCCACCTGCCTATCTAACCATGTTCAATAATGGTGCAGAAGGAAAAACCTATGTCGAGCCCCTGTTTTCAAAGACCATGTATACATGGAATCGTTTCTCATATCCCTTTTTCCCTCTATTGGTATATATGTCGCGTCTCAATTTCCTTAAACTAAGGAAGAAGCCCTCCAAATTGCATTGAAATATGACTTGATCTACACGCAATATGGTTATGTTTATACCGTCTTACATGATCTCCCTAGACCTGGTGGTGCCAACACACTGGGGGAATCTCATGCTGCTGACAGTGTCGTTGGATCCCTTTCACATCCATACACTCATCCTCCTATGGGTTATGGTTTCCCTGAGGGAGGGGCCAGCTCCTCTAGCACTTTTCCCCCTCCCGACATCATGTATCTAGGACATGGCATGCCTCACATCTTTTCCCAGCCACATCCTCCGATGTCAGGGCCTGACTTAGCCCAACCTATTTACCCCAATTTTTCTTAACCTCCTTATTATCCGTATCCATAGCCAGGTGCTCATGCTCCTCTAGCACAAGAACCTCCGCCTCCCATGCCTTCTCAAGCTCTGCACCAGTAGCCACCCCACCTAAGGGTGAAATGTATGCGAAGCAAAGTGCGACTAATCCTCCCACTTCCAAAAAGAAGAGGAAAGGAAACCAAAACCAACTCGATCTAGGTAATTTAGGAAAAAATCCTGAAGGCAATACATCCAACAATGCAACCCAACAACAGCGCGATCAACCCAAGCATAACAGGCCTTTTTGCACGAATAAGTGTTGTTCTTGTTGCAGTGTCCATGGTCACTATATCCATGATTGTCCCCTTTTACCTTAGATGCATCAATTGTGGAAAGCTCAAGAAGCATCTCAAGGACAACAAGCATCTCCTTCTGTTCCTCTTAATGTTGCATCTACTTAACCGGTTGTGTTTACCAATCCTTCCCCCCAGCAAGGATATGTGGCTGCCCAACACCCTGAAGGTCAGGCGGGCACTCAACCTCCTCTGTCTAGTACCTCTGATTACCAGATTCTCATGATGCACTCTCCCTAGGAAAATAGTGTTGATCTCAACCATTAGACTCAGTCGCACTAGTACACCAAGCATCCTACTACGTCTGCAACCGAGCCCTAGTCTTCAAGTCTTGTAGAGCCAATTTTGACACCCAATGGTCCTTCATAGATCCCTTAGCCTAAGGAAAAGGGGCATACCAAGATCCCCAAGGGACCGTTACGTGGAAATACTTCTTCCAATAAAGCCACCCACACCTACAATATAGTAGATTACTTGGCGTAGTCCACTGCCACCATGTCCACGCTGGAATTCCTCTAGTCGTGCTCTTCACAACGTAAATCTCTACTAACTGCTATGGGCGATTTAGATCCTTTAGATGATCGTTTGATTATCTTCTATGTTGACGAGTCAAAGCATCCACCCCTCCCTGCATCTGTCACCTTCTAAATGCTTGACAAGATCTGGAATAACAACGTCTCCTGATGTATCATTGATGAGGGGGCATCCACCTGCGTGATGTCTTCTTCTGTTTGGAAAAATCTCGGATCATCTGAGTTAGCCCCTTCCACTATCACTCTCCATGCGTGGGATGGCCACTCTTCCTAGCTCCTTGGCATGTTCTGCAATCGTCCTATTATTATTGTGGGAAAAACTGTTTATGTTGAAATTGAAGTCATTGATGCCCCCTTAGACTACAAAATTCTATTGGGTCGTAGCTACACTTATGTGATGTCTATGTCCCATTTGCGGTTCATCGTAAGATGTGCTTTCCTCACAACCAAAATATTGTCAATATATATCAGCTAACATATTATGAACCAAAGTCTTAGACCTCTCGAGAGTCCATTATTTCTTCGGTTGCCAATGCAAAAATAGTTGAACCTTTGACCAGTATCTCATGTGGAGTTTATAAATATTCCTCTTGGCTTGGTTCATTCCCTGGTATCACCCACTCTTATCTCTGCTCCTAGCTCATCGAATGCTTTCATGATGCAATCCTGAAGGTCCAACCTCAAACGATTCAGTTTGACTAGTTAGCAACCTCGCCCTCCTAGTACTTCGACTCAGCCTTCGGGACCTCCTCCTCAAGGCCCTTCATCTATAGCTGGTGTCCCTGATCCTCTTTTTCTCATGGAATAGTTCCCCCTAGCCTTAACCATGTGGGAGCTATTCCGCCTGACCATTACCCCTCCGGTCAGATACCTTTTCTTTCTCCCCCTTCCGAAGTATTTTTGGTACCTGTTATGGCTACCTTGACACTTCCCAACATGACCCCAGGGATCCCAGTCTAGTACATTGATCCCCTAGCCAATTCCCCGCCAGGTCAGCATAAACATTACACCGCTTTCACCCTGGTCCAACACGTCGCTATGACCCCTCCCTTCACTTTTCAACCTTAGCCACCTCAACAAGAATCTACTCCTATTATGAAAGCCTCGGGTGAGGGGGAAAAGCCTACAAAAAGGCACCTAAGGACAACGCTGCTCATACAACACCTGCTCCTCTTAAGCCTCCAAAGCATACACCTCTGTGTGCTTTGTGTGATGTTGTCGGTCATGCTACTCACAATTGTCTTGAATTATCCTGTATCAAACCCATGGTCAACAAAGCATTTCCTGAGTCTGATATCCTAGAATTCCATGTTACTTTGCCAGCCTCAGCAAAGAAACTCAAGGCTTTGCACACAAATCACCCTTGTTCTTTTTATGATCTCCATGGCCACTATACTCACCTCTATCCCTACCTCGAGGATTACCACACCTCTTTGGAAGTAGTTTGCCAATACGAGGTTGTGCGCAAGGAGTCTTCCTCTCCGTTACTTGCACGTTATGCTTCAGAAAAACCAGAGGACACATCCACTCCCATTGACATTCTTCCTCCCAATGTCGAGATGATGGAACCTTCAACCACTATCCTCTACCTGTCATCGTCTATGAGATCCATGGTGGAAGACCCCTTTGGGGCATCCCCTTTTTTTCGCCTTACCTCCCTTCAACGATCACCTGGGATTCGACATCGGTAGATTCTTCATCTACTTGTTCTTCTGTCAACCTTTGTGATAATGCGCATGTGAACCTCACTTCTCATACTCATGAGTCAGGTAGCTTCGCTGCATCATGTGGTCATCCTTCCACCAGTCACCACATCTTCTACTATTATGATGAAATTATGGAAGCATTTACCACCCCTAACTTTATCTATCTAGCCCATAAGAAAAATGGCACCATCCATTTCTATGGTGACTTTCGAGACCTAAGCACAAGTTGTCCCTAAGAGATTTCCCCCACACCATTTTCTATTCAGTGTGTGGGGGGTAGAAATTATACCCATAGCATTCCCTCTAACAGTGATTTTTTTATTTCTGCCTTGCGTTCAGGTTGCTAGCATTTCTCATCATCATCTCATATGTTGCCTTCTTTCACCTTTTAGATGGATCCCCCATCCACACGGTATATCATCTATGTCGATGATGCAAGTCACTACTCCTGGAATCTAGCCTCGACAGCGTGGGCCATTTTCACCCCTTTGTATTTGCTTGTCCTCTCTTACAGTGTATGCATTGGTGCTGCCACCAATAACCAAGCCAAATATGATGTAGTGATAGCTTTGTTAACCGATGCACTTGACCATCGCATCCTTCACCTTCATGTTCATTTAGATTATTTTCTTCTTGTCATGAAATTGAATGGTGTTTATTGTGTGCATAATCCTGTCCTTTTTAATAGATATTTACGAGTGGAGCTCTTAATGCATGAATTTATAATCATTACATTCATTCATGTACGTAGAGCCCAGAATCACTATGCAGGTAGAATTGCAAACAATATTCTATATTGGCATTTATCACACGCATTTAACACAAGAAAATGACCATAAACCATAAAACGATGCATATCCATAATATGTGTCATCCAAATATACAATTTTCTGGAGTCCATTAACTCTGATACATATGACATGCCCATAACATGTTGCGAAAAACCAATACTGGGGGGCACCTCATGCCCCTACATCGAATCAGTATCTGGAGGGTCTCGGGTGAATGGCTCGGCTCCTGCAGCCCATAGATCATGCATCCCTTGTCCGGCCATCGCCATGCACTGCATGACTCCTCGCCACTCTGAGGGTAGACCAAGACATAGCTCTATGTACTTGTCGTCAAGGTCCTACCAACCACGCTTAGAAACACCAGTCAACAACTTCTCACATCTACAATGGATATCCTCCATGAGGGCCACTTCATCCTCAGTTAGTGTTCCCCTCGACACATTAGGTTCTGCAGCTCCTGACACTGCAAGTCGTCTCATATACCCGACCGATTTCACCAGTGCTATATTTGCATACCAAAAGTCAATGAATCAGCAGCATATACAATATTCTAAATCTTTAAAATGCACCATAAAATACAAGAAACTTTTCACTTACCGTTTGGCCCCGATGCTCAACTTGGCGGAAGTGGCAAGTCTAGGTCCCCATGATAGTTCATCCCACTATAGCGATAGTTGTCTATGTATAATGGCTTCTGATCCCAATGCACAAAACAATTGGGTTGGAACACTCATCTGACTACCCCACCTCCTCCTCTACATAACAATTTCCCCCAACGGTGCTTCCTGGGCTCTTGCGGGCCCCCATCCTAGATCTGTATATGAGAATGCAGTGTAGGGATCTTCTCAAAGAAGAGCAGGAAAAGAACTGTGCCATATGCATAGTCACGTTTCACCTATCTCTTGCATAGCAACAGTTGTCATTTTAATGACGATAGCATCATCTGGGCTCACCCATAGTAGGTCCCACTCAATACACCATCAACTAGCATCATCTGCCCTCTAGTGATGTGGTGGAGTGCCTGGTTTCCCAGGATCCACAGCACAAGTCTCTAGCCTCTCTAGATATCCGATCGGTATCCACATGCCTTTCACATGGACACCCGGTTGACAGTGGTGCTCTACAAATTCCATAATTTTCTTCCCTCGCGGTAACACTGGCTGTGTGTTTCCCACCATCCCCAGTGGCGAGAGATCGATCAAGAAATATATATCCTGAAATGTCAGCTCGATCCGGTGCCCTCGTACTATAAATATATCATGATCCGGGTCCCAATAGGTGACTATCCAGGCTATCAAGGGCTCTTCTGCCCTCATCAACCTCATCACTAGGTTCTCAACAAATTTAGGGACCCCAAACCCATGGTCTAGCAGTATCTAACCCTTTAAACGATCTCCTTAATTCTTAATATGGATGGATTATTTTAGTGTGAGTCTAACAAGAACTTATAAGTAATTTATAATATTGAATTTTTCATCTAAATAGATTGAAAATCTTTATTTAAAGGAAAAATCTATAAAATTTTAAAAACCTAACCGTTACATAATTTAAAATCTTTAAAAATATTAAATTTTATTTCTATTTTTCCGGTCGAAATCATCTCTCGTCATCATGTCATTTTCATTAGCATTCCTAAAAAACTGAATTTGAGTGAGAGAAAAAACAACCAACCTAACCCAATCAATATTAAATTTTACGATATTAATACACAACAAAATTTATATTTATAATTTAGTTGTTATAAAAAGTAAAATCCCAAATAAAGTGAAAGTGAATACTTTGAAATACCTACCAATACTACGAATCTTGTGAATACATTACAATTCTATACAGATCGATTCCATTATTAAGATATAATTACACCGTAAGGCATCATTATTTGAAAACAACTCCCTTAGCTGCCACTGTGTCCATGTTTAAGCCATTGGATCAAATGTTAGACGATTGAAATGTTTTAGGCCATTAGATCAAGAAAATATTTTTATATATGTATTTTATCAACAAAAATCAATTAATTTATATTACATGTATAAAAAAAATATAAAAAAAGGAAAATAACTATTTATATATTTAAATATTACATTTTTGTGCTACTATGCTCTCCAAATAAAATAATAAACTATAAATACAGCCCATGGTATTGACCCATGGTATTCATGTAGAATGTAGTTTCTTTAGAGGGAGGGACTAAGATGGCCTAAATCAATCTTAACTCTGGACCTAAACTAATTATTTAATAAAATTATTTTTAAATGTTTATAACCATTATTCTTTTAAAATTTTACTTAATCAGATGTATCTAAATTTTCATACATCCAAATATACATAGTTTTTCTTGTTCTGTATTATTTTTGTTACAACTATTTTATTATTCCAAAAATACATGGTTTTTTTGTTATATATTATTTATGTTAGAACTGTTTTATAATTCATCAGTATTATTTCTTAATATATAAAAAATTAAATTAATAACGAAATTTTCTAAAATATGTGATCTTTTTTAAATTTCCAAATTACTTCAGAGGACATGATTTATCTTGAGCAATAATGATGAATGTTCATAATTCTCATTTCTTAAATAACACTAAATTTACCTTTAAAGGGGTTGGTAACTATTGTTTATATCAAAGTCAAGGAAACAGAAGAAAGGAGACACGGTGAAGAGAAGCTTCCAGCCTTACAACAAGCCCTAAAAAGTCATAACGTTCAATGTATGGAATCCATTTTCCCTTATACACATGAGAAGTGCAATGGAAAATATTGGAATTTTGAAAATGTCAGGAAGCTTATCTCATGTTCCATTCATTTAGATCTAAATTATATGGAAGAAGAAAATCAAGACAATAGATACTTATCAAGAATGTATGATTCTTTAGAAGGAAACGACATTGACAAGGCTATGGAGGACCAAATAGCATAATTAAAAATAGAAGAGGACTCTTCAGAAAATGGGTTACTCAAGGATTTTGAAATCTAGATGAGCTACATTATCTCATTGATTCAAGCAAGTGCTCAAAAAGAGACAAACAATAGTTATATAGAGACACTTTATTCATAAACAGGAGAAATCTAGAATTATAACATAACATAGAGTTATGGGAAGAGAAACATTCCAATTGTAAGGAGGAGTCAAAGTTACATGAGTAGTAGTTCACTCAACATATTTCTCTGCCGCTTATTCTGCAGGAGAAAGTTCCTACTACCTCATCAATTGAAGAAGGCCCACATGAGAAAATCATAAGAGATTCCTCAATGTTATTTTCATTTTAAATTCAGTCACTCCACTTTTTTTGTGTGTAGTGGTCTCTTTACCTCTGCCCTTAAATTCAATGACTTAGAAAACACTATAAAAAAGACCAGTTGAAAAAAGAAGGTATCTCTAAAGGGTCACTTGGGGAGGAATCCACTATTTAAAATATCGAGAAAATAATTTCATTTCAAAACAAAAATGTACTATCACTAGGGAAGGGAGTTATTACATTTAAAATTTGTTCCCATTCTTGTCACTACAAAATTTGATTGTTGCTTTTTATTTGATGGGAAAATAAATGATCTTTAAAAGACACTAAAGTCTTGAATTATGATCTATTTTAACTACGGATCTATCAAGTGCCAAGAGAGATCAAATCTCTCAAGGTGAAAATATTTTTTTTAAGTGCAAAATGCGAGGAAACATTTGCACCTCAAAATAATTGATACCTCTCGGTGCTTGATAGATCCGTAGTTAAGATGGATCTAGGTTGGTTTCAATTGTGTGCGTGACCAAGGAGAATCTATCGATAATGTAAGGAACACATGATTAATTTGATCAATAATATGTAAATACATCTAATATTAATATAACCATTTTAAATATGCTAAATATTTTAATATTAAATTTTCTTAGTTACCTCAATTTGTTGAGATGATAAATATTGTAAAATAAATTTAATGATGAAAATAGATGAAATAAAAATTTTGAATGCAAATTGAAAATGTAATAATATTGAATGATAGAAAATGTGAATAATAAAAATGTAGTCAATTACAAATAGCCTTGATTGTGATAAATCTCAAACTATTTTGTTCTACTATTCTTATTTTCACCCTTGTTAGTTTTGTCATTTTTTCATATCGATTATATGAAAAATACAGTAGAAATCATAAATCATAAATCATTTAACTATTTAGTTCGAGTTGTTGTAGTAAACATCATACATGGTCTCTCTTGCTCTCCAATATTATTAGGTTTAATTACTATAACACAAATCGTTCTACATTGTCAATAATTTTTTGTGCTGAAATCAATGCACACTATTAAGCCAATGAATTTAAAATTAATGTACCATCATACATCCAATTACATCAAATTAGAAATCAACATATACACTGAAATCAATGCATCTAATGCAAGAAATCAAATAATATTAGAAAATAATATCTACATTAAAATTAATGCATATAATGAAAATAATCAAATAGTATTAGAAATCAACATCTACACTGAAATCAATGCATCGAGTGCAAGTAAGAAAATATGATTAGAAACCAACATATACACTAAAATCAATGAATCTAGTGCAAGCAATTAAATAGGATTACAAATCACCATCTACACTGAAATCAATGCGTTTAGTGCAAGCAATCAAATAAGATTAGAAATAATTTATATTGAAATCAATCAATATAGTGTAAGCAATGAAATATAATTATAAATCAACATCTACATTGAAATTAATGCATCTAGTGCAAATAATGAAAGAGGATTAGAAATCACCATGTGCACTGAAATCAATGCATTTAGTGCAAGCAATCAAATAGAATTAGAAATCATCTACATTGAAATAAATTCTTAATAACAAAGAAGTTGTTCCACATCAATTACCCAATATGAATATTTTGATTTGAGGTCCACTAAACATAATTCTCCACCCTTATTCTGAAGGATCAGTTAGAGCCGAAAAATTTCCTACTACCTCTTCTTTCTTATATGATATTCTTTCCTATACCACAACCTTAAGGCGTTTCCTTTGCAACATGTGGTACAATTGTTAGTTCTAGTTTACTTGTGTAACGTATCCACTTAGTCAATGCCATGAGCATTAGAAATAAGCTCTGATATTAAAATATACTTTAATTTTCTTGTGTAACATATCCACTTCGTATTGTTTTGAACATTACCAAATGTGTCAGTATGATACATCTCTATGTACGTCTGATACGCTTATTCGTTATCACTTTAGAATTTGCGAGCGTGCAATTATTCTTATATGTGACAGATGTCTGTGTAATTAAGATAGGATTCTTCATTATCTCTTTGGAATTCGTGCTTCTCTTGTACAAATTATTTTGATATGTATGTTTTGAGATTGTTTTATCATTGACAATTTTCCATTTGAATTTATAGAGCATTTAAATTTACAATGTATACTGTTTTGATATCTATCCGAACTTGAGAAATGATGTGTATATGTATATTTTCTTGAACACGGTTCAACTATTCATTTTTTAACAGGCCAGTGCTTCATATTCTGGTGGGGCGTTGAACTCCGTCTGACGATTATAGAGCCGAAGCTTATCAAAGAACTTTTGTCTACAAAGCACGGTCTTTCATATGGAAGATCAAAGTTACAACAAAAGGGTGTGAAGGATTTTAGTGGGAAAGGCCTATTGATGGCTAATAGGCAAGAATGGGAAAATCAACAGTGTGTTATAGCCAACGACATGTTTTCCTTTCACCAAGAGAACCTCAAGGTACTCCGTGTGCAATTACAAATGAGAATATTCCCTGGAAAAATTAGATCTGGAAAAAAGCTATCTGTCCTGCCTCGATCTATTGACTGCACTTTATTAGATTTCAAGAGGAATAGAACTTTAGAATTTTTGCATGATTGTTTAGCTAATTTCCCATAGCCCAATTTGATGAAAATTATGGGAGTGCAGGGAGAAGTATTATACATGATCCAAAGTCCAAAATATATGATAAATGAATGGAAGAGAAGTGTGGAGGAGGGGGTTGGAATTGCGAAAATTGAGGTGGGCATGCATTTCGCCCGTTTGGCTACAGATGTTATAGCAAAGACAGAATTTGGGAGCTGCTACGAAAAAGGAAAACTAGTTTTTGAGAACATGGGTCTCTTGTAACAACTGGTATCTCGTGTTGATCGTTGTTCTCGTTTTCCCTTTATCAGGTAAATCTCATAATACATGCCCGCCATGAACAACATATCCAATTCAATAGTGAATGAATAAATGTAGCTATTTAGTTTTCCATTAATCGAAATGTATCTTTTTAGTTTGCATAGTAACTAAGAAATTGATTTAGGTTTTGTTATAAGTTTGTTATAATCTTCGGATGAAGGTGAGAGAGGAGTGCGCTCAGCCTGTCAGAGTGGTAAGTGCTGCATTCACCATTTTCGATATTATTTTCTTCAATCAATTCTATTTTCGTACAGAGCGTGGTTAATGGAGTGAAACTAAATTTCTTATCTGGAAGTGAGTGTGCTTATATTTTATTGAGAGTGGAAGAAAGCAGAAGAGCTACGTTTCCTGGATGGAGGAGTTGTGGAGAGAAATTTGCATTGAACTGGTGTAGAATAAGTTTTGAGTTTATGTAATTTTGGATTTTGAAATATTTTCCAAAATCTATTGTGCAATATTTCGTATATCTATTGATTTTAGATTCTAAGATATTAATTTTATATTCTAAAATATTTTTCCAAAATCTGTTTTCCATTTTAGATTCTTAAATATTTTTGAAATCTTCAATCCCCTAAATTCCCACTTCTAAGGATCAGTTCATATTCGTTGCTCATGGGGTTTGATTGGAAGGATGTGGGTCTGATGGTGAAGATGGAGCCTCTATGATGAAACACTGCCATGTCTGAGAAGTGTGTTCTTTGATTTGATTAACTTTTGTACTTCAAAGCAACCATTATAGTTTTTGGCGATATTTTCTCGAAGAAAAATTGTTGTGGATACAGCCTACTTAGAGCCACTCTCATTTACGTCGAGTAGTGATAGAGATAAGGGAAGGAGGTATGAGCACCTACTTGTTCTGATCGTTGCTGATGAGTTTGTGGAAGAGTTTTGTTAGGAAGAACTATAACAAGAGTTGAGAGGACACTCATTAGATTCTCGTAACTAAAATTTAAATTTAGTTTTGTTAAGGAAATAAATACCGAAATTTAGATCTGTTTGGGGCAAACATAGACGTCATAACTGCTTTTGGTACTGGAGGCTATTTTTTTTTTTTTAAGGAAGATCTTAAAAAAAACAGGTTTTGGGGGAGGGACATGTTTCTGTACAAGATTTAAATGTTTTTTTGAAATCAAAATCTGAAGTTTATGGTTTTGAGTTTTGTGTTTTATAAGCCACAATATTGTTAATTTCTTTGGTATGATTATAAGCTTGTTTGTTGGAATTTTTGTGTAAGAGTGTGTTCCAATGGAGAGCTTCAGATCTAATCCTATAGCAGCCTAAGGACTCTACATCATTGATTGTTCCACATCATCGATCGTTGCAGTGGAGAGCTTCAAATCTGATCATATAGGAGTGTGAGGAGACTACATCATTTTGGTATCAGAGCACCTAGAACATGGTCTAAAGGGGACTTGGTGTGAACTTCCCAAGGAGGTAGGAGAAATGTTGGATTAAGGTAGAATGAGGGAAATGCATAGCTCAAAAGGTTAGTAGCGATTGAGTCTAGATTCCAATTAGATGAGTCAAAAGAAGAACTAGAGAATGCCTAACGGCAATGAACCCCATGGGAAGAATGAAAAAGCGATCTTAAAATAGGGAACCAAGGTGAAGGCTAAGGTTTTGAACTTCAAGGGTGACCTGGACCCTAAGCTATTCATAGATTGGTTGCAATAATTAGAGAGGTATTTTGATATGGAGAACATAAATGAAGAGGACCCTAGGAGGGTGAAATTATCCCCATGGGAACATTGATAAAAGCGATCTCAAAGTAGTGAACCAAGGTGAAGGCTGAGGTTTTGAACTTCAAGGGTGACCTGGACCCTAAGTTATTTGTTGGAACCTAATCCTAAGGGGTTGGGTGAGATTGTATATTATTGTAATTTAGTAAATAAGGAAGGCCAAGAGTCATTGGGAAGTGAATCCCAATATCCTCACCTCCATGTATAAATACACACACAATCTCCATCTAATACACATTGAGTTTTGCGGAGTTACCTCCTGGTCTAACATGGTATCAGAGCCTGTCTCATTTTTGGCACTCTTTCCTTTGGTGTAACTCCCTCATGCTCTACATTTCTACAGATTGTCATTGTGCATTTAGTTTTCTGTTTATTGTTCCTGCCATTCTGCAATTCTGGAAAATTCTGAGTTTTTTTTTACTATAAATTCTACATTTTTTTCTGCACATTTTGCCTCTAATGTGCAATTTTTTCTCAAATTCTGAGCACAGTTAAATTTACTGTACAATATATTGAGCACAGTTAAATTTATTGTAATTTCTGTGCAAATTACAAATTTCTATACAATTTTTTTACTGTTCTGTGTGAATTCCCATTCCCATTCACTCATTCCCACCCACATTGCTCATCTCACAGTCCCCGCTCACCCCACGCACTCCCTCACACACTCTCACCCATATTTCCCCCTCACTGCACAACAACGTGACCCTCACCCCTTGCCCACCCCTCGGCCCCCCTCGCATAGCGCACTACACCCTCGCACCCCACCCCTCACCTTACCCTGCTCCCTCCCCTCCCCGCTCATCCCTCGCACAACTCACTGCACACCACCCCTCACCTCACCCCGCTCCCTCCCCTCCTCGATCACCTCTCATCCTCTCCACCCTGCTCCCTCACCCTCCCCAACCACCCGCTCACTGCACCCTCGCACCCCCAACCCCTCACTCCCTCCCCAACCATCACGCACCCTCACCCCTCACATCCACCCTCCCCTCACGACCCCCAACCCCTCTCACACCCACTCCCCCTTTCTCAGCCCTCCCCTCCCCTCTCACGGTCGCTCGACCCACCCTCCCATCCCACGCAAACTCTGCGTTCACTATTTTTTAATTCGGCCAATGTTATAAGTTTAATTTTTTTTACAGATTGGCCTCCCCCAGAAATATCTTCCTCGGTAATGACCTCCCCCAGAAAATAACTTCCCCCAGAAATCACCTCCCCCAGTAATCACCTCCCCTAGAAAATACCTTCCCCAGAAAACACCTCCCCCAGATAATACCTTCCCCAGAAAACACCTCCCCCAGATAATACCTTTTTTTCCCCAATTTTTTTTACAACAAAAAGAAAAAAAAAAAATTGCAGAATTGAAACCAGAATTGAGTTTTTACCTAGCAAAGTATTTTTTTTTCCTTGAAAAGAATGCATTCCCTCATATCTATTGTAGGAGTTGTTCTCTCCGGCAAGGAGAACTATCCTGAATGGTCTCAGAAAATCAAGCACACACTCATTTTTAATGAGTTGTGGAGAAGAATTTTTGAAGGAGAAGATGACCTTCCACCAGCAAAGCCCACTTCAGAAAAGGAGGTCGCCATTTGGGAAAACAAGAACTGCAAGGCCTATGCCTTGATTGCATATTCTGTAAATGAAGAGGTGAGTCGCCATATTAAACCATTTTCAAATTCCTATCAAGCCTTAAGAAAGCTAAAATAACTCTATGGCTCACATTCAGAACTTGAAATTGTTCAATTAATGATTAAGTTGTTCAGTTTGGAATTGAAAAATGATGATCCTCTTGCTTTAGCTTCAGAAGTAAGATCTATGATGCATGTCATTAAGAGAAATGGTGAAGATGTTGATATATATCTCATAGAATATGTTAAGGATTTGTATCCCACTTACTCAAATTATCTTGAGTCACTGCAAGCAAGTGGAAACCTTGTGAAAATCACTTTTGAGTCCCTTGAGAAAAAGTTTGCAGAAAGAGAGAAATTTTTTGGAAAGATGACCACCCATATGACTTCTGAAGAGGTTGTATGCTTTGCACATAGAGAGAAGAGTCATGCTCAATATTCTTCCAGAGGAAGAGGTGGCCGAAGAGAAAGAGGAAGAAGAAATTTCAGAGGAAAGGGGGGTAGACAAACTCAAATTGAAAAATCTGATCTTCATTGCATACGCTGCAATAAAGACTGGCATGATGCATCTACATGCACGATACCTGGGGATAAAATTGAGTAGCAAAGGAATCAAGAAAAAGGTAAAAATAATGACAGAGGCAAAGGTAAAGCACCTGAATCGGCTCATTTTGTTATAGCACATTGTAACAATGGAGTAACTGAAGACTTGTTTGATGTTTCATTTACTTCTTGGAGAAATGATTGGTTGCTAGATTTAGGAGCAACATGTCACATGAAATTTAGAAAATATTTTTTTTGAAGAATTTACTCACAAAGTTGATGGAGTAGTATACTTCGCAGATAAATCCAAACGCAAGCCATCAGGGCTTGGCACAATCAGGCTTAAGTTGCCTAGTCTTCTAGATCATCTTCTACATGAGGTTCTATACCTCCCTGGGTTGAGGAGAAACTTGTTGTCCTTGGTCCACATCCGCCATCAAGAACACTCCATTCACACGTTTGATGGCAAGGCTGAAGTCAGAAAAGAATCATATCACTCACTTTTCATGGAGGGAATAGAAGAAGGAAGACTCTTGAAGCTGCAAGGTTCCTCTGCTCATGCACAAAACTTTGTGTTTAGTTCACATCATGATGAAGGTACATTCCCATCAAGTCTTTTATGGCATGCTAGATTTTGACATTTAAACTATGGCAACCTTCGATTGTTGAAGAAAAATGGTGTTAATGGACTGCCTACAATTCCTAGGAAACTTAAGCAATGTGGTGGTTGTATTCTAGGAAAGCATAGCAAAAAGCCATTTCATGATTCACATTCTAGAGCACATAGAAAACTTGAGCTTATTCATTCAGATTTATGTGGCCCTATGCTTGTTTCTTCTGCAAATGGAAATAAATATATGATGACTTTTATTGATGATTACACCAGAATGTGTTGGGTTTACTTATTGAAGAACAAGTCTGATGCTTTTCAAACATTCAAGAATTTTCATGCATGGATTGAAAATGGTACACAAACTCATATTGGCTCTTTACATACTGATAATGGAAAATAATACACTTCGAACGAATTTGAAAATTATCTTCGTCAACATGGGATCAAACATCAAACAATTGTGCCCTATAATCCCCAACAGAATGCTGTGGCTGAAAGAATGAACAAGACAATTTAAAATATGGTTCGCTCCATGATGTTCTTTAAGAATGTAAAATTGATGTTTTGGGCTGATGCAGTTCTATTTTCTATATACGTAAAGAATAGGTGTCCTTCAAATTCAATTAGAAACAAAACAACTTATGAAATGTGGCATGGCCACATTCCTTCGGTAAAGCATTTCAGGGTCTTTGGTTCCACCTGTTATACTTTGATACCCAAGGTACAAAGGAATAAAATTGGTGCTAGAAGTCAAAAAGGTATCTTCTTTGGGTATTCCAATACCTCCAAAGGATATCGTCTCTATGATAAAGTCAATAAGAAGTTTGTAATAGCAAGAGATGTCATATTCCTTGAATCTTCCAATACTAACAATGTTGTTGAGCAACAAAATGATCGCCTAGATAGATTCACACATGCAAAGTATTTTCAAGAATTTGATAATTAGATTCCACATCTTGAAGGGGGGATTCCTATACTGAATCAATCTGTGGAATCATTTCTCGAAGCACTTTCTCCCCCACCTGAAGAACCAACCACGGATGACACCTTGAACGATATGATTGACAGAATTGAGAGATTGAATCTTGATTCAATTCCAACTCAGTCAAATGAGCAGCCTGGGCCATCTCAGAAAGGTCCCCCCAAATGGCTGACAAAGACACTAGAAAACGTTCATCGTGATGAGGTTGCAAAGACAGGAACAAGAAGTTCCACTAGACAAAACGAAGGTGATGTAGATAATTCTGATTCACCTGTTGATATGGATATTTCTTATAACAGTGAGTTGATTTTGTCTATAGATCATGAACCAAATTCCTTCAAAGAAGCTGCTTCTCATGATGAATGGAATGAAGCGATGCAAAAGGAGTATGATGCCTTGATCAAGAATGGCACTTGGAAGCTGGTTGATCCTCCTTTGGGAACCAAACCAATTAGCTGTAAGTGGGTCTACAAGAACAAGAAAAAAGCAGATGGCTCACTTGACAAGCACAAAGCCAGGCTTGTGGAAAAGGGTTTTGCACAGAAAGAAGGGGTCGATTATGAAGAAACGTTTTCTCCCACAGCAAAATGGGCCACCATCCAGACTCTCTTTGCCCTAGTAGCACAGAATGGATGGAAATTCCATCAGATGGATGTAAAAACTTCGTTTTTTAATGGAGATCTAAAGGAGAAAGTTTTTTTGTCCCAGCCATAAGGATTTGTTGTGAAGGGCCAAGAACAAAAAGTATGAAAGCTTATAAAATCCTTGTATGGCCTCAAGCAAGAACCGCGAGCCTGGTATGAGAAATTAACTGAGCATCTTCTAAAACTTGACTTCAAACATTTTGATCTTGATGATGCAACCTTGTTTGTTAAGAAAGTTGGAAAAATAGTTGTATATCTTGTGGTGTATGTAGATGATCTTTGGATGATAGGGAACAATGAAAGTTATATTGCATCCATAAATAAGGTATTGAAGAAAGGTTTTGAAATGACTGATTTGGGTTATGTTCATTACTATTTGGGTATTGAAACAACTCAACATCATAAATTTATATTTATTTCTCAAAATAAGTAGATTGGAGATCTTTTGAACAAGTTTGGCATGGATGAATGCAATCCCTTAACCACTCCAATGGAACAAAACTTGAAGCTCACATCCATTGAAGGGAATGAATTCGAGGATGCAATGAAGTATAGATAGCTTGTTGGAAATCTTATCTACCTGACTACCACCAGACCAAACATCTCATTTGATTTTGGAATCCTCTCCAGGTTTATGAAAAAACCTTGTGAAGGACATTGGTCTACTGCAAAAAGAGTTCTAAAGTACTTGAAGGGGACTTAAGACTTTGGACTCAAATATACATAGGTAGGTGATTTCAGCTTGATCAGATACTCTGATGCAGAATTTGATGGGGAAAAAGAAACTGGGGTGTCTACTTCAGGTTATACCATGAGTCTTGGATCAGGAGCTATCTCATGGAGATCACGCAAACAGTCAGTTCCAGCAGATTCCACAACCGAGGTAGAATATGTGGCAGCAGCTGAAGCAACAAAGGGAATTGTGTGGCTCAGGAAAATCCTTGAAGATTTGCAGATGAAACAAATGCATTCAACATCACTCATAATCGAAAACACTTCTGCAATAAAGTTGGCCAAGAACCCGAAGTTCCATGATCGAACAAAGCACATCAATACAAAATACCATCTGATTCGACATCATGTTCAGGCCAAAACCATCCATCTACATCATTTTTCCACAAATGAGCAGACCGCAGACATCTTCACTAAAGCACTTGCAAGAGAAAAGTTTGAAAAGTTTAGAACGATGCTTGGACTCACCAACATCCCTTCAGATTAAAGGGGGGAATTTTGACACCTAATCCTAATGGGTTGGGTGAGATTGTATATTATTGTAATTTCGTAAATAAGGAAGGCCAAGATTCATTGGGAAGTGAATCCCAATAGCCTCACCTCCATGTATAAATACACACACAATCTCCATCTAATACACATTGAGTTTTGCAGAGTTACCTCCTGGTCTGA